>SKCR01006248.1:0-25026 GCA_019454045.1 Zanthoxylum bungeanum
TTCTTGCATAAGAAACCGCTCCAACACCTATCCCGGATGTGTCACACTCAATTTCAAATGTCTTCTCAAAGTTGGGTAGCGCCAAAACTGGTGCACTGCACAACTTCATTTTAAGATCCTGGAATGCATGCACCTGATCTTCTCCCCATTTGAAGCCCACAGTTTTCTTCACTACTTCAGTCAGTGAAGATGGGTGAGACGGTCATTTGAACAGCGCAAGTGAAACTTGAATCCTCGATCATGAACCATCTTTTGAAGTAAACCCGTGAGAACCTCCAAAGCCAAAATAAATAGATAAGGAGACATATGATCACCCTGACGCAAACCACGACCCCCCGAGAAAAAATCGTTAAACTCTCCATTTAATAGACATTGAAAACATAGTAGAAGTCATACACTCACAAATCCAACTGACCATCCTTTCTAGAAACCCAATAGTCCTCAAAACCTCAACCATAAAATCCCAACGAACAGTATCATAAGCCTTCATCAAATCAATCTTAAGAGCACATCTTGAGATCCCACCACTCCGATGATAATTCCTCACCAACTTCTAGCACAATATAATGTTGTCACTAATATGCCGCCTTGAAATAAAAGCAGATTGATTAGGACTAACAATTGAAGGAAAAACAACCTTAATCCCGTACTAAGCTTAGTAATACACTTGTAAATAAAGTTTTTTTTATAAGGTAAGTATATTAACCAAAAAGAAAACCACAATAATAGCACATGGGTATACCCCAGAGAGAACAAGCTAAGGAGGACAGGCCCTCCAAGCTAAACAACTAGAACGAAACAGACAAACAACACAACAAATAAAGGAAACTCAGAAAATATCATTAGACAAATGCCAAGAACGATGGAGCCATCTATTTTCATAAGATGATTTCACTTTCTTTAATAAACTAGCACGTGTCCGCACAATAAATATAATATCACTCTCAATCACACTGGGGGGCTGGGGAGGCTCGCCATGAAGTCTATCATTCCTCTCTCTCTAAATAAAGTAGATAGCAGTTGCAAAGGAAAGCCGCACAATCTAGTGATTAGGAATCTTTGAAATCATAGCAATAGACGTAGCATTTACTTGCTTCAAGAGTCTCTCTGAACAAAAGAAGGAATGAATAGCACGAATGATATCATCACCCACTATACTCCAAGTCTCCTCATTTGGAAAATCCCGAGAAAGAATCTTCATCTACTTATTAGACATATACTAGGTAATAGTCGAATAGAGAATATCCCTATCAAAATCCTGCAAACTAGGTTGAGGCCCCAAAAGAGTCCCATAGAAAGACACAATCTCCTCCCTCACCAAAGGAGCATCCTCAAAACGAGTCCCATCCTCCTTAGAGATAGAAGTAATCTTGCTACATCGATAATGTTGCTTCATAGCTTAGAAAAAGAACTTCATATTTTGATCCCCAAGATTGAGTCATTGAACTCGAGATTTTTACCGAACTAAACCCTCTTCAGCTCGACTCAAGTTACCATACAATAAAGATAATCTTGCCTCCTCACATAACAGAAAAGAGTCACTAGGGTTCTCCTGCAAGGAACCTTGCACCCTCTCCAACTCCTTCCTAACATTTAAAGCCTTACTTGAAAGATTAGAAAAGTGCTCTATATTAAACCTCTTCATCGCCACCTTCACACTCTTCAGATTTCGACATAAGCAAAACATCGGAGTTCCACTAACATTAATATCCCAAGCTCTAGCCATAACCGTAAGGAAATCTGGATGTTCAGCCCAATAATTAAAGAATTTAAAAGGGATTATCCTTTTAGCGAGCTTAACAAGTTTCACAACCATAGGAGAATGGTCCGAAATACGGGGAAGAAAAAACCTAATAATCGAACCGAGAATGAGACACTCCCAAGATGTATTAGTAATAACACGATCCAAATTTTGCCAAATAGGAGAATGAACCTGCTTATTAAACCATATAAAATGACAACCAGAAAACTGAAGATCATCCAAACTAGCTTGGCCCAAGTAACCACCCAACTCATCCTTCCAAGAAGGCCACGCCAAAGAAGTGCCATTATGCTTAAAAAGAGGACGAGTGGCATTGAAATTACTCATAACCAACCATGGAGAAGAGTCAAATTCACTACCACTAGCAAGAAAACCAACCTAAAGCTCCCGACGTGACATGAACCAAGGCACCCTCGAAGCACTAGGGGACACGACCAGTATCAAAGTAGAACCATTGCAAGTACCAACAGGGCCAATCACAAGATAAGAGGCCAAGAGGATCAGAGAAGCAATGGCAGGACTATGACGCAGTGACATGATCCAAGACACGCATGGTGATGTGGAACTCACTTGGAGGATTAGGCCAAGCAAACCCCTCGCAATGGATAGAACTCCAAGAACCGCGAATTTGATTTTGTTGGAACAAAAAACTTCCAAGGCCACAAAGAAAACCAACAAAGAACTTGTATTTGAGAACCCTTAAGATGATTCCTTGTAGTATTCTACTAGCACTGAGACACCACTAAGTTTGCTACGCCTTAGATAAGTCGGATTGCATGATATAAGGGGAATCCCTCCCTTAAGCAATTTTGGCCATAGCCAATCTTTCAAGATGAAGCTAAATTCGAAATTTGGTGATTAATTCATTAAGAAAGAAATGTTACAATATATAGTACAATGAAAGAAACCCTAATAGGTGCAAAAATACCAAAACGTTATTGTGGTTTGATTATTGGCATCATCTTGGTCCGATTGTGGATACGTTGGGTGAGAGAGTGATTTACGACTCTGGCTTGGATATGATGGCTACAGTTGCTTCTATTATTTCTGATTCTTCTTGGCGTTGGCATCCAGCTAGATCTGCTGCCCTTGTTGATTTGGCCCGGTCTCATCTATCAGATCCTTCTAGTATGAGAGAGGATGAGCTGGTTTGGGAGGATGATAGTAGATGGAGGTTTTCAGTGGATAGTTCTTGGAATGCTAGGGAGATAAGGGGTCCATTGATGCATTGGTCTCGAGTTGTTTGGTTTCGGAAGGCTATCCCATGCCATTCTTTTCTACTTTGGATGTCTATTCAGGGAGGCAAATGTACCCAGGATAGTCTGATGAGGTTCAGTATCTCTGCTTGCTCGTGTTGTATCCTCTGTGGTTGCTCATGTGAGGATATTGATCACCTTTTCTTCCAATGTAATTTCTCTTCGAGCGTCTGGTCGACTATGCTGGCTATGTGTGGGTTAGATTGGAGATCTTGTGATTGGCTTCAGACTGTTGAGTGGATGTATCAGTTTACCGACGGCTCTTTGCATCATCTTCTTGTTCGGTTGTCGTTTGCTGCGTCAGTTTACCATATATGGAGGGAGAGGAATGCATGCACCCATGATGGGCCTCCTCGCCTTGTTTTTGTTCTTCTTAGTGATATTGTTTTTGATGTCCGGACTCGTGCTAGCTTATTGCGGAAGGTGAAACCATCTTATGACAATAAATTGCTTTACCTCTCCTGGCACCTGCCCGATGACATCTTCTTTTGATTTTATTTTGCTTGTAGCCTTTCGACTTTTCTTCCAGGAGGGCCTGTCCTCTTTAGTTGTCTGGGGTATGCCCCTTTGCTCTTGTATAGTTTTGTTTTGGTTAATATACTTACTTTATCCAAAAAAAAGGTATGCCTTTAATAGTCATTTAATAGCTTAGACAACATAACAAAAATATCAAATAAGGTAGCTAAAGTCATCAATAACTTTGCCAAAAAGCCAATAAAGAAAAAACACAAATATCATAAAATTCAACAAAGGTGGAAAACTTTGCCCAAATGTCCCAAGTTGTCATTTTCACATCAAAAGATCATAAATTTCGTGGCCACTTGTAACAAAACCCAAATATTGTGTCCCAAACCCATTAAGCCTTGCGTAACTCGAATACTTGGTGTCGGGCTTGAATCAGCTTTATATGTAAAAAATATAATTGGTTTCAGGATTGCTAGTGCTTTAATCGGATATCACTCGATTAAAGTGAAATAGCTTTGGACCTACTCCGTTGAAGCCTTCATGTGACGCCAACATGTCCTGGAGTTGTCTGTCACGCTCGACCATGGCATTCTGTGCTAGCCCCGCCATTGCATCTTCGATTTTTTTAGCTTTTTGGCGTGTGATTGGTCATGTTGGCACTTGCAAAGGCTCTAACATGTTACTGGTTGTGACATCTAATGTTCCATGAGTGGCTGGATTTGTGTTATTCCCCCCTCTTAAAAAGGATTCAACCTCAAATCTGTACCTGCATAAAAAATAGTTAAGATATAAACATTAAATGTAGCAGACACATTATACTCACCTTGTAAATCAAACTTGTGTGCATTGTCATTAGTCCATTCCAAGACTTGAAATGGACCATCCCCTCTCGGTTGTAACTTGGATTTACGCTGTTCAGGAAATCTCTCATTGCGCATATGTACCCAAACCTAATCTCCAGGTTGAAATACCACACGCTTTCTTCCCTTATTGGCATGAGAAGCATATTGCTCATTCTTCCATTGTATGTGCTCTCTTGCTTTCTCATGTATGTGTTTCACCAAATCAACTTTCCTTTTGCCATCTAACCCTACATGCTCATCAACAGGTAATGATATGATCCAGGGTACCCACCACAGGGTCCTCGACGACAGAGTTCAATTGGGCTTATTATGGGTTAATTTGTATTCAATCTTCAAGTCCAAGACAACTTTCAAACCTAAAGAACCGGATTGAAATAGATGAGAATGATGCAAAAATAATATAGAAGCAGTTTTGACGAATCAAGCCGAATCAAGTCCTACACCAAACATTCAGCCAAGACAAAACTTAATGAGCTTGAGACACATAATTTGGGCCTTGTTACATGAAGGCCACGAAATTTAGGAGATTTTGGTGCAAGGAGACAACTTTATACATTTTGGGAACAATTGTCACCTTTGTTGACTTATTAGGCACCTTTGTTGGATTTTTGTGATTTTGTTGTTTTTCCTTTTTGTTGAATTTTTTGGCAAAGTTGTTGATGACTTTAGCCACCTTGTTTGACATTTATGTTATGTTGTCTAGATTATCAAATGACTATTAAGGGCATAGCCTTTAAATAGCCATTAATTAGCAAGTTATGGTGTTTTGGTATTTTTACACCTATTAGGGTTTCCTTCATTATACTATATATTGTAACATTTCATTCTTAATGAAAAGAATCATCAAATTTCGAAATTTGCTTCAACTTTGAAAGCTTGGCTATGTCCAAAATTGGTTAAGGGAGGGATTCCTCTTATTTCATGCAATCGACTTATCTAAGGTATGGCACCTTAGTGGCGTCTTCGTGCTAGCATAACACTACAAGGAATCATCTTAAGGGTTCTAAAAGACAAGTTCTTTGTGGGTCTTCTTTGTGGCCTTGGAAGGGTTTTGTTCATACAAAATCAAATTCTCGGTGCTTGGGGTTTTATCCGTTGCGAGGGGTTTGCTTGGCCTTAAACATCCAAGTGAGTTCTAATGATGCGGAACTCACTTGGATGTTTAAGGCCAAGCAAACTTCTCGCAACGGATAGAACCCCAAACACCGAGAATTTGATTTTGTAGGAACAAAACCCTTCCAAGGCCACAAAGAAGACCTACAAAGAACTTGTCTTTGAGAACTGACGAGGAACTCACTTGGATATTTAAGCCAAGCAAACCCCTCACAACGGATAGAACCCCAAGCACCGTGAATTTGATTTTATAGGAACAAAACCCTTCCAAGGCCACAAAGAATACCCACAAAGAACTTGCCATTGAGAACCTCTAAGATGATTCCTTGTAGTGTTTTGCTAGCAATGGAGACGCCACTAAGTTGCCAAACATAGATAAGTCGATTCAAACTTGAAAAGGGGAATCCCTCCCTTACAAGAATTTGGCCATAACCAAAGCTTTAAGCTTTTGTGTTTAACAAATTTCATTGATTATCCTCAAAATGAAAAAGAAAGAAAGCTTAAATAGTGTTACAAAGAGAAACCCTAAAGGCATAAAGACAACAATGCCCCTAAAGGCTAAATTACAAAAATACCAAAGTCTTCAAGTCTTTAAAGGCCGTTGCTTGGGGTTTGCTTGGATTTCGAATCCAAGTGGGTTTCTTGTCATCTTAGTTTACAGTAAAACATTAGATGAACATGTTATACATTTGAAGCATGTTCTTGATGCGTTAAGGCAAGAAAATATGTATGCTAACTTTGATAAGTGCACTTTTGGTATGGATATAATTGTTTTCCTTGGATTTATTTTGAGTGCAGATGGCATCGAGGTAGATTTGGAAAAAGGTGAAGGCAATTCAGGATTGGCCAACACCAACAACAGTGATAGAAGTCTGAAGCTTCAATGGATTAACAAGCTTCTACCGTAGATTTGTTAAATACTTCAGTAGTTTTGTAGCACCACTGACTGAAGTAGTGAAGAAAACTGTTGGCTTCAAATGGGAAGAAAAGCTGGAGCGTGCATCCCAGGATCTTAAAATGAAGTTGTGCAGTATTTGTGGCCTCGAGTGTTTGTGATCCATACAGATCATGAATTATTGAAGCATTTGAAGGCCAAGGTAAGCTGAACAAAGGACACGCAAAATTGTTAGAGTTTGTTGAGACATTTCTATATGTTATCCACTACAAACAAGGTAAGGAAAACATTATCGCTGATGCACTATCGTGAAGGTATGCTTTACTTACTTCATTGAGTGCAAGAATGCTCGGGTTTGAATTTATTAAAGAACTTTATGTTAGTTATACTTACTTTAGTACTATCTATGCTGCATGTGAAAAGTCTGCTTTTAGTAAATTCTACCAATATGATGGGTTTCTATTTAGGGAGAATAGATTATGCATTCTTGTTTGTAGCATGCATGAGTTGTTAATGAGGGAAACGCATGAGGGAGGTTTAATGGGGAACTTTGGCATTGCCAAAACCTTAGAGGTATTGAGTGAACATTTTTATTGGCCTAAAATGCGGAGAGATATTGAGCGTTTGTGTGATAAGTGCTTAACTTGTAAACATGCCAAATCTAAGGTTATGCCTCATGGGTTGTATACACCATTGCCTATACCTAGTGAGCCATGGGTAGATGTATCGATGGATTTTATATTGGGTTTACCTAGGACTAGGAATGGTAGAGATTCCATCTTTATAGTGGTTGATAGGTTCAGTAAGATGGCACACTTTATAGCATGTCATAAAATTGATGATGCCGCTAACATTGCTGACTTGTTCTTTAGAGAAGTAGTACGACTCCATGGGATTCCAAGGAGTATAGTTTCATATCGTGATGTTAAATTCCTTAGCCACTTTTGGAAAGTTTTATGGGGTAAGTTGGGAACTAAACTTTTGTATTCTACTACTTGCCACCCCCAAACTGATGGCCAGACCGAGGTTGTTATTAGGACTTTGACTCAGTTATTGCGTACTATTGTCAATAAGAACTTAAAAACTTGGGAGGACTGTTTGCCTTTTGTTGAATTTGCATATAATCATAGTATTCATTCCTCTACATCTTACTCACCATTTGAAATTGTTTATGATTTTCAGCCACTAACTCCATTAGATTTGTTACCATTGCCTGTTGATGAGCATGCGGGGTTAGATGGAAAAAGGAAAGCCGATTTGGTGAAACATATACATGATGAGAAAGCCAGAGAGCAAATATAGCGAAAGAATGAGCAATATGTTTCTCATGCTAATAAGGGAAGAAAGCGTGTGGTATTTCAGCCTGGAGATTGGGATTGGGTACACATGCGCAAAGAGAGATTTCCTGAACAACGTAAATCAAAGCTACAACTGAGAGGGGATGGTCCATTTCAAGTCTTGGAACGGATTAATGACAATCCATACAAGCTGGATTTACAAGGTAAGTATAATGTGTCTGCTACATTTAATATTTTTGACTTAACTTCTTTTGATGCAGGTACAGATTCAAGGTCGAATCCTTTTCAAGAGGGAGGGGATGACATGATCCAGGCCGACAACAAAGCAAAAGACCCATTACAAGTACCAGAAGGGCCAATTACGAGGCAGATGACCAAAAGACTCAAAGAAGCAATGGCGGGATTAGTTCAGAGTGTTATGGCCGATTGTAATAAACAAATAGAGAATCATGTGGGCTTCAATAGAGAGGGCCCCAAGCCACTTCACTTGGGCCAAATCAGTTCTGAATGAAGCTTCACAAGCCTTTGAAGACTTTGGTATTTTTGTAATTTAGCCTTTATGGGCATTGTTGTCTTTATGCCTTTAGGGTTTCTCTTTGTAACACTATTTAAACTTTTTTTCTTTTTCTTTTTGGAACAATCAATGAAATTTGTAAACACAAAAGCTTAAAGCTTTGGCTATGGCCGAATTCTTGTAAGGGGGATTCCCATTTTCAAGTTAAAATTGACTTATCTAAGTTTGGCAAACTTAGTGGCGTCTCCATTGCTAGCAAAAATACTACAAGGAATCATCTTAAAGGTTCTTAAGGGCAAGTTCTTTGTAGGTCTTCTTTGTGGCCTTGGAAGGGTTTTGTTCATACAAAATCAAATTCGTGGTTCTTAGGGTTCTGTCTGTTGCTTGGGGTTTGCTTGGATTTCGAAACCAAGTGTGTTTCTTGTCATTTGGATTTGAGGATGAATCCTTTCGAGGATTGAGGGAATGACATGATTCTCGTGGCATAAGAATCACTCAGCTCAAAGATACATTCCCAACTACATCAACGACACAATTTGAGTATTTTGACGAATCAAGCCGAATCAAGTCCAACACCATAAATTCGACCAATACAAGACTTAAATGACTTGAGACACATCATTTGGGCCTTGTAAATGGAAGCCCAAGAAATATGGAGGATTTTGTGCAAAAGGGACGATTTTGTCATTTTTGGAAAAGTTACCTCTTTTGTTGACTTTTTGATTTTATCTTTGTAATGTTGACTAATTATGACTTTAGTTATTATTTGCAACTAAGTTAGCTAAGTCATTTTGTTAAATTGGTTTAGAACTAAGTTAGTTAGTTAAAGGACCTATTGGGCATTCTTTAGAAAAAGATGCCCATTTTGTTGACTTTTTCTTTTTGATCTTTTTGCCACTTGCATAAAGATCTTGGAGGAGATATTTGTAATATTAAGTAAATGACTACTTAGGGCTTTAGCTTTATGTAGCAATTGGGTAGTTTTAAGACCTTTTGGTCTTTTTACCTTTTGAAGGGCTTTTTAGTAAATTTGTCTTATCTTATATATTGTAAACTTTGTCTTCTTCAATAAAAAACTTGCAAATTTCGAATTTCTTCAAAGAAAAATGGCTATGGCCGAATTTCAAGCTTAAGGGAGGGATTCTCATTTGTTTCAACTTTGACTTATCTAAGGCGTGGCAACCTTGGTGGCGTCTCCGTGCTAACAGAACACTGCAAGGAATCATCTTAAGGGTTCTCAAAGACAAGTTCTTTGTGGGTCTTAGTTGTGGCCTTGTAAGGGTTTTGTTCCTATAAAATCGAATTCGCGGTGCTTGGGGTTCTATCTGTTGTAAGGGGTTTGCTTGGACTTAAACATCCAAGTGAGTTCCGCATCATTTGGTATCAGGATTTTATGCAAAAGGGACGATTTTGTCATTTTGGGAAAAGTTGCCACTTTTGTTGACTTTTTGATTTTTATCTTTGTAATGTTGACTAATTATGACTTTAGTTATTATTTGTAACTTAGTTAGCTTAGCAATTTAGGTTAAGTTGGATTAGAACTAAGTTAGTTAGTTAAAGGACCTATTATGCATTCTTTTGAAATGATGCCACTTTTGTTGGCTTTTTCTTTTTGATCTTTTTGCCACTTGCATAAAGATCTTGGAGGGGATATTTGTAATAATTAGTAAATGACTACTTAGGGCTTTAGCTTTAAGTAGCCATTAGGTAGTTTTAGGACCTTTTGGTCTTTTTACCTTTTGAAGGGCTTTTTAGTAAATTTGATAAGTTTTTTGCATTTCTGATCTGTCGGTGACCGGCATACCGATCCCATACCGGCCTCAATACCAGTCTACCTGGAGATTACATAGCTACTGAAACCGGTAAGAACCCATACCGGTCACATACCGGTCTCCATAAACCCATATCGGTCTCCATACCGGCGAACCTGTGAGTAAAACATAGCTACTGGAACCGGGAAGCAACCATACCGGTCCCATACCGGACCCCAAACCGGTCAACACTTAGAATTTTTTTAAGAGCTCAAGTAACCTAGAAAAAAAAAGTAAAAAATTTCCAAAATTTAGTTGAGATTGGTGTGTTCCATATCGTCAATTGGGTTTCCGTGAAGGGTTATTCAACAAAATTTCAATTGGGGCACCAAATTTTCATCCCAATTTGCATACATCCGGGATTGTTTGCATGCTTGTTTGCTTTTGTCATAGTTTGTGATTTCCTTATTCTAAGCATTCTAGTTTTAGGTTTCTTTGAATTGAGTCATTGTTGTTAGTTGAGTGTCGTCAATTAATCTTTAGTTATTACAAGTTTGTTAGGTTTGTTTAATATCGTAGTTTGTAATTTGTGTCAAAAAAGGCAAAAAAATGAAGAATGTAAGATTTGAAAGTAATGATTTTGATACTTTCAAACATGATTGTCAAGCTACCTTTGGTGATTATAGAAGATCTTATGAGAAATGAAAAATGGCTTGGAAGGTAATTGAATCGGTGAATGAACAGAGTACGCAACAACCAAAAGCTATAGAGTCCGTGAGTGATATGAGTGTAAACACTTGTTATGTTGAGTGTATGGAAAGTAAAAATATTTGTGAGGCCAATGGTTATGAGTGTGTTGTTGTGAGTGACATGGTGAGTGGAAATGCTTGTGAGACCGTGAGCATTAAGAGAGTAAACACTTGTGAGGCAGTGTGCTTTGAGGATGAAAAAAAGAGCGAGGCTGAGCATGTGTGTGAGGTCTTTGCAAGTATGGTTGAGATAATGGCTATTAGTGATGATAAAAAATTGTTTGTTGGCCAAAGTCAAGACCTTTGTCCATTGCGGATGTGTTTGAATCACGAAAGCTTTGTTCCATATCGTACGTCTTGGGCAAGTTGTGATTTGTTGGCCAAAGTCAAGGTCACTTCTTGTTCATCGACCTCTATTACGAAGCTTTCCCACTGTCAATGGGTCACGCTTAACTGGTTTCATTAAGCTTATTGAGCCAAAGCCAAGGCTTAGTTGATTCAGAGGAAAAAGGTTAGAAAATATATTGTATATATTGGATATATGTTTCGGACTTGGAGGTCCACCTACTAGATCTAGGAATTGGATGAGATCCAATTGATCTTAGAGATCTACCTAGTTAAGTTTCATACAACTTGTTGACCAAAGTCAAGGTTATGTGTTATTTAACGGGACCCTAGCCCACTAGGAAACTAGGTTTCCCGAGTACTCCACAGAGGGTTAGAGGCTCGTTGAAAAATAGTGGGAGGCAAGTATTAAATTTGCAATTTCGTTTAAATACTTGCCAATACGCGCTCATTTCATTATTCGTCATTAATTATTTATAAATATATTAGTTTGACTAATATTCAATTGTTGTTTTTAATTTAACAGTTGGACTGTATTCAAACTACTTCATTTGTAGTTAGTTCTATAATTGGATTATAGTAATCAATACATTTGAATGTAACCAATCAATTGTACTTGATTATATAGTTAGACTATAGTAATCATTATATTTAATTGTACCCGAAATCGTTGATTGGATAGTTGGACTATAGCAATCAAAATGGCTGAAAGATTAGCGTTTAGAACATAATCTTAGGTGAAAATGTATTTAAACGGCTCTAATTTTCAGATTGGGAATATAACTTCAGGATAGTCCTGGGAGCTGAGAAGTTATTCTATTTGATAGAGAAACCTCTCAAGCATGAGCCCGGAGTTGAGCGAATAGTAGAGCATGAGCTTAGGAAGACTCATTGTGATGATAACTTTAGTGCTCAATCCGATATGCACAGTCATAGCTTCTTAAAAGGACATATCCTAAGTTGTATGCCTAAACTGTGGCAAACGGGGTCACTAGAAGTGTAACTGCCGTATGGACAAGGCAAACATGAAGGAAGTGAAGGCGGGACAAGGTTCCGGCTTCAAGAATGTTTGTTATAAACATGTTCACTACTGGTTTTAAAATTGGATTTTTGATACTAGATGTGGTACATAAATATATGTACTGATGTGCGGGATCTGCTGATAAGCAGGAGACTGGCTTCAGATGAGATCGACCTACAAGTCGAAAATGGGACGTGAGTCACCGTTTTAACCGTAGAAACCTAAGTTTTGGAACTGCCATTGGGGCATGTACTTAAATTAGGAGACTGTTATAATGTATCTAGTTTGACTAGGAACATTATCTCTGTATCTAGTTTAACTCGTTGCAGGAATACCTTTATATTCTAAAACACTAAGTTTTTTGTTTATAAAGATGATATCGAGATATCTACATTAGATGTAAATAATGGTCTTTATATTTTGAATATAAATGAATCTCAATCATATAACATGACAAACAAATAGCTCAAATTGAGTAATTCTAATGAGACTTATTTGTGGCATTGTCGTCTGGGACGCATTAACAAGACTCGTATATCCATACTTTCGAAGAGTGGATACTAGGACGGATTTGATTCTAAATCAAATGATGTCTACGAATCTAGTTTATTAGGCAAAGTGCCTAAAACACATTTTACTTGGTAAAAGTACAAGTGCCACCGATCTGTTAGCCCTCGTTCATAGTGACGTAAGTGGGCCCATGCCTAGCTAGGCTAGAGGTGGATATGAATACTTCTTAACCTTTACGGATGTGGCATCACGTTACGGTTATGTGTATCTTATGAAAACACAAGTAAGAAACTTTTGAGTAATTTAAAGAGTTTCGACACGAAGTATAGAAAAACAGACGGGCAAAAGTATTAAGACATTACGGTTTGACCGTAGTGGAAAATACTTGAGCAATAAGTTTCTCGATTACTTGAAAGAGTATAGTATTCTTTCACAGTAGACTCCTCCCGGAACACCATATTTTGACGGTGTGTCCGAACAGAAAAACCAAACTTTGTTGGACATGGTAAGGTTGATGATGAGTCGCTCTGAGCTACCAATTTCCTTCCGAGGATACACATTAAACAGTGCAATACTTATTTTGAATAAGGTTCCATGAAAATCTGATAGACAGACTTCATATTAGATATGAACAGGAAAGAAACCGGGTTTCTCATTCCTGAAGATTTGGGAATGCTGGGCATACGCTAAATGTTTTGAGGGTACCAAACTACAACCCAAATCGGATAAGTACCTATTTGTAGGTTGTCCTAGGGAAACCAAAGTATAGTACTTATACAACTCACAATAGAACAATGTAATTCTTGCTCTCCATGCGGTTTTCCTAAGAGGAATTCCTATACGCAGCGGTAAGTGGGAGGAAGAAAAACTCGATGAAAATCGAAGTAATACTGTTCCTGGCACCGAATCCTTTACGGAACATAAACAGTTCATCAGGGATGAAACAGTACCACAATCTTCGAATACACAAGAACCGCGTAAGTCGGAGAGAGTCAGAAAACAACCTGGGAGGTATGGGTTTCTGATCTCACCTCATGAAGATGTCAATCTTATTGAGGAAGACGAACCGGCTACGTATGAGGAAGTGATACAAGGTATCGACTCATTTTATGGCAAAGTGCCATGAAGTCCGAAATGGATTCCATGTGTACCAACTAAGTTTAGATACTGGTTGATGTACCAGAAGGCATTATGCCTTGTACTATATAAGTCTTCAAGGAAGACATATATGGATGTAAACATACAAATGTACACAGCTAGGCTTGTACAGAAAGGGTATCGTCAAAGACATAGTGTCGACAACGACGAAACGTTTTCATATGTTGCCATGATTAAATCCATTCGGATAATGCTTGCTATTACTGCATATTTCGTTTAGGAAATATGACAGTTGGACGTCAAAACCGCTTTCCTTAACAGAAACCTTTTGGAGGATGTTTGTATGCAACATCCTGATGGTTTTGTCGTGCCAAAACATGCAAACAAGGTTTGCAAGTTAAACCGATCCATTTATGGATTGAAGCAAGCATTGCGTTCTTGGAACCAGCGTTTTGATGTAATCATAATGGTATATAATTTAATTCAAAACGAATATAATTCTTATGTATATAAGAAGGTTAGTGGGAGCACACTGTCAATGATTGTCCTATATGATGATGGTGTATTGCTTCTTAGCAATAACATTCCCATAATATAATCGGTGAAAGCTTGGCTTTCATTAACATTTTCCATGGAATACCTGGGAGAAGCAGGCTTTATTCTAGGAATAAAGATCTACTGGGATAGATCTAGAAAGCTGCTGACACTCTCTCAGTGCTCGTACATTTTGATATGTACGTGACCTGATGTCTCATATGCTTTGAGCATATGTAGACACAATCAGGCCAATCCAGGTGATGGTCACTGGATTGAAGTTAAGAACATCCTTGAGTATCATGGATGAACCAATGATGCTTTATGAGAATATGGGGAAAGGAGAATTTGAGGTGACTGGGTTCACCACTGCAAGTTTCCAAACCGATGAAAATGTCTGTAAGTCGCAATAAGGGTACATATATAGTTTGAATAACGGAACAGTGAGTTGGAAATCTTCCAAGCAAGATACTGTTGTCGAATAAACAACAAAAGCGGAACATTGCTGCAGCTGAGGCAGCAAAAAGAAGCATTTTGGATCCATAAAATTCCTAATTAGAGTAGGAGTAGTTCTGTTAGCAGCTGGGCTGGGCTACAACACAGGTTAAAGAATCGCGGTCTCATCAATGATCCAAGTATGTACTTCGACTAATTCATCTGATTCGTTTGATCATACATCGTGGCGATGTGATGATCGAATAAATCGCATCAGATGGTAACTTTGTAAATCCGCTGACGAAAGCTGTTTCTCAGCTGAAGTTTGAGCGACCCGTACATAGTTCAAGTGTATGACACTTGATTGATTGGCTATAGGCCAAGTGGGAGATTGTTGGACAATTATGACCCATAGCATCACTATTTGTACAGAACACGGTGTTGTTGTACGAATTAACTATGTGACAAAGGAAATTGCTCTTTTATCATTTGTAATTGGATTACTCTGATATATAAATGATAAAAGTCCTTATGATTAGTTTCAGATTAATAAGATATGAGACAATATTAATCCATAAAGGTTTAATCATTAAATATCCCTAGTCGTAGTATTATCGAGACTGGACATCGATAATGCGGAATAGGCTAGTATTACACTTGTGCGTGTTATGGAAGCGTAACGACATAGTTCTCATATATTTGGGTATTGGATACTCATGCAAATGTAATAGGAGGTTCTGTTTACCGATGGTACGGAAACAGCTTCGCTCTGGATAGACCCCTCAGAATCCTATTGGTAGTATGACTATGTGTCTATGGGAGTCCGAATCAAGGTAGGTGTATTTGGTTTAACCTAAGACTTGCATCGCTAATACTTACGACAATCAATATACTTTGGTTTTGGTCGTCCGAGGCTTTAACAGGTTCTGAGTACGCCTCTTCTGGGTATACTGAGAATCGTAGTGTATTGGGTGTGATGTCAAAATGGAAGTATCACTTCAGTCATATGGAGATGATGATCACGCAGGGATACTGAACTAGTACTCTAAGTGTTATAGCCATCGGGGAAGTATGACTAGGTCATGACTTTCCGATCATAAAGAGACTAGTTGCTAGTGATCCAATACATGCTTCGTATGGGGCAGGCACAACTCCAGCCCCAGGCCTAACATGTGACATATGATACTGGATATTTATACGCAATAATATGTATACTACGCCTGACAAAGATTATATATTCCTTTAAAGGATATTTTTGGAGAATTGGGTAGGCACAGTGATTTGCTAGAAGCCAACCATGTCTTGTAAATTGGTAAGAACGTGGTACCGGGTAAGCACGTATTCGGATAGTCCGATAACCGTATTTACTGCCAACATATCTAGGGATCTCTTGGGTCGCATCCCAAAGATTCACCGATGATATTTGACTCGAACAATATTAATTTGGGATTAATTATGAGAGAGAGAAAATTAATCTGGGATTAATTACGGTAAGAATTAATCTTGGATTAATTATCAGAGAAAGAATTAAGAATTAATCTGGGATTAATTCCGTCGAGAATTTATCTGGGATTAAATTCATCGAGAGGAGAGAACGCGATTAATTTGGAATTAATCGGTAACATAAATTTAATAGTTAAATTAGATTTTACTATTTAATTTATTTAATTGGGCTAAAATAATATATTAGATATATTAAATGAAATTGGATTTCAACGCGGAATTAAATTGGATTTTAATTCTAGCAAACGAATTAATTTGGAATTAATTTGTAAGCGACTTTAATAATAATTTTGTGATGCATAATTATTTAATTAAATTAGATTTAATTACGTCGCGACGGAAAATTTGTTTAGTCGAATTAAACAAACCGGGCCCAAATTGTGTTGTGTAAGCCAACCAAATTTTGAATTAAATGGGTGGGACACATGACTTACATCAATTGTCAACAATTGATGTAAGTGGTTGGCAATAAAGTAAAATGGATTTGATATACCTACCAAGTCCAAATACATAACACAATCAATTAAATGAATTTTTGGAATTTCATTTTTTGTCCCTCTCTCCTTGGTCGAAAAAGGCAAGTGGCCATTTTTTGACTTCTCTAATTTTTGGCCGAATGAAAATCAATAAGAAATGGCCATTGCTCTTTGTTTTTGAAATAGGCGAAAATTAAAAGCCATTAGCTTTCTTCTTTACAATTGGCCGAAGAAACAAAAACAGAGGCCATTAATCTCTCATTTTCATTATGGCCGCGTGGCCATTGAATCCTCTGAATTGAAGAAATTGGCTTCTTACAGAATAATGCCAAAGTGGCCTCTGAATTGAAAAATTAGCTTATCTCTGATTTGGCCGAAATGGCCTTATGCTTTTGAAGCATGGCCGAAAGGCCTTTGGTGATTTAGGTGTTGGAAATTCTAATCCATGTCCCAAGATCAAAAGAGCAAACAAAACATATAAATGAATGAACAATATTGAAGTATGGCGGAATCATACTCACAAAGATCGGAATGCGGATGCGTTGATGAAACAAAAATTTTCTCCTTTGTGCAGTGAGGGTTTCGGCCAAACAGAAAAGAGAAGCTCCAAGCAATTTTTGATCCTTCCAAGCTCTAAGATTAGTTTCCCATAACACCTTTGTATGATCCCTTGATGGTGCTAGCCTTGTGTGTGATTTTATGTTCCAAACAAACACAAATTCTTCAAGTTTTTGCAACAAAAACAGAAAAGTGGAGAGGGCTGTGAGAGCTCACAGTTTCGGTCATGAGAGAATATGAGAGAGTGTTATGATTTTTGTTACAAAAATCAATTTATATTTATTCCATAATATTTATTAAATTAATAATAAACTTATGACACAAATCATGCAATGGCTTAGAGTGTCAAACACTCAAACTCCATGCAAAACCATTGAGTGTATTGTACACTATCACCATGCAATGTATTAACAATTAAATAATGCATATAAAAATGACATGTGTCATGTGGGCCCCACAAACCCCAAATGAAAGTGGGCCCCGCGTACTCACGCGTTCGGGTTCGATATTTCCGAAATACCGAACTTTCGTCGCGACGTTAATTAAATCGAATTTAAATAAATAATTGTGCCTAGCGAAATTATTATTTACGTCGCTAACGAATTAATTCTAAATTAACTCGTTTGCCCGAATTAAAATCTAATTTTAATTTCGCGTCGAAATTGAATTTCGATTATTATATCGAATATAATAATTTTACGATTAATTCCAAATTAATCGTTCTCTCTCTATGTATAGTACTTTATCCAAGATAAAGTCTCTCCGTAATTAATCCAAGATTAATCGAGTTTGAATCATACGTCATTGGTGAATCTTCGGGAAGCGACCCAAGAGATCTCTGGATATGTTGGCAGTAAATACGGCCGTCAGATTATCCGAACACGTACGTACCAAGTACTACGTTTTTACCGATTTACAAGACAAGGTTAGCCTCTAGCAAAACGCCATGCCTACCCAATTCTCCAGAAATATTCTTATTGGAATATAAGATCTATAACAGGCGTAGTATACCGTAGTATAGTGTATACTGATCCAGTATCGGATGATCACATGTAAGGCCTGGGGCTGGAGATGTGTCTGCCCCGTACGATACATATATCGGACATCAAGCAACTAGTCTCTTTGAATCGGATAATCCTGACCTTGTCATATTATCCCGATGGTTGCAACCATTATAGAGTACTAGTTCTGTATCCTGCGCGATCATCATCTCCATATGTCTGAATTGATACTTCCGTCTTGACATCACACCCAATACACTACGATTCCCGATAAACCTAGAAGAGGTTGTACACAGAACCTGTTAAAGCCCTGGACGACCAAAACTAAAGTCTACCGATTGTCGCAAGTACTAGCGATGCAAGTCTCAGGTTAAGACCATATGCACCTACCCTGAAGCGGACTCCCATAGACACGCGCAGACATACTACCAATTGGGATTCCGCGGGGTCTATCCAGAGCGAAGCTGTTTTCCGTACCATCGGTAAAACACAACCTCCTACCGCACTTGCATAAGTATCCATACTCAAATATATGAGAACTATGCTGTTGTGCCCTCACAACATGCACAAGTGCAGTACTAGTCTATTCCGCATTATCGATGTCCAATCTCGATAATACTACGACTAGGGATATTTAATGATTAAACCTTTATGGATTGATACTGTCTCATATCATCTCAATCCGGAATTAATCATAGGGACTTTTACCATTTATATATCAAAGTAAATAAATTACAAAACGGTAAAAGGCAATTTCATTACTACATAGTTAATTTTGTACAATAATACAATATCATTAACAAAATAGTGACGCTATGGGTCATTACTGTCTAACAATCTCCCACTTTGCCTATAGCCAGTCACTCAAGCATCTAATACCTGAACTATGTACATGTCGCTCAAACTTTTCCCGAGGAATAGCCTTCGTCAGCGGATCTGCAATATTATCCTCTGATGCGATCTTTTCGATCTTCACATCGCCACGATGTATGATCTCTCGAATCAGATGGAATCCTCGAAGAACATGTTTGGATCGTTGATGAGACCTTGGTTCCTTAGCTGTGCTATAGCCCCGCTATTGTCACAATACAATGGAACGGGCTCAGCTGCTAACAGAACTACTCCTAATCCAATTAGGATTTACGGATCCAAACTGCCTCTTTTGCTGCTTCAGCTGCTGCAATGTACTCCGCTTCAGTTGTTGAATCAGCAACAGTATCTTGCTTGGAAGATTTCCAGCTCACTGCTCCGTTATTCAAACAAAATATGTACCTAGATTGCGACTTAAAGTCGTCTCTGTCGGTTTGGAAACTTGCATCGGTATACCCAGATACCTCAAGTTCTCCATCTCCATAGATTAAGAAAGCATCCTTAGTTCTGTTAAGATACTTAAGGATACTCTTAACCGCCATCCAGTGATCTTTACCTGGATCGGCCTGATATCGACTGCACATGCTCAAAGCATGGGACACATCAGGTCGTGTACATATCATGGCATACATGATCGATCCGACTGCCGAGGCGAACGGAGTCCGACTCATGTTGTCTCTCTCATCTTGTGTTTTAGGACACATGTCCCTAGATAGATAGACGCCATGTGATATTGGTAATAGTCCCCTCTTGGACTGATCCATGTTGAATCTCTTCAACACTTTATCAATATATGTACTCTGGGAGAGTCAAAGTAGCTTTCTAGATCTATCCCGGTAGATCTTTATTCCTAGAATAAAAGCTGCCCCTCCCAGATCTTTCATGGAGAATTTCAATGAAAGCCAAGCTTTCACCGACGTTAACATGGGAATGTCATTGCCGATAAGCAATACATCGTCGACATAAAGGACAATAAAAGTCAGTGCACTCCCACTAACCTTCTTATATACACAAGGATCATCTTCGTTTTGAATGAAATCATATTCTTTTATGATCTCATCAAAACGCTGGTTCCACGACCGCGATGCTTGTTTCAGTCCATAAATGGACCGATTTAACTTACAAACCTTGTTTGCAAGTCTAGGTGCGATAAAACCGTCAGGCTGTTGCATATAAACATCCTCCGAAAGGTTTCCGTTAAGGAAAGCGGTTTTAACGTCCATCTGCCATATTTCATAATCGTAATATGCAGCTATTGCAAGCATTATCCGAATGGATTTAATCATGGCAACGGGTGAGAAGGTTTCGTCATAATCAACTCCAAGTCGTTGACGATATCCCTTCGCTACAAGCCTAGCTTTGTACGTTTGTACGTTGCCATCCATGTCAGTCTTCTTCTTGAAGACCCATTTGCATCCAATAGGCTTTACGCCTTCTGGTGCATCAACCAGTGTCCAAACTTGGTTGGTATACATGGAATCCATTTCGGCCTTCATGGCTTCTTGCCATAAAGCGGATTCGATACCTTGTATCGCTTCCTCATACGTAGCCGGTTCATTATCCTCAATAAGATTAATATCTACATGAGGTGAGATCAGGAATCCATACCTCTCAGGTATTACCCTGACTCTCTCCGACCTACGCGGTCTTTGTGTATTTGAAGATTGTGGTTTAGTCTCATCCCAGATGGACTGTTCATGTTCCGTTGATAATTCATTGCCAAGAACAGTATCACTACGACTTTCATCGAGTTCTACTTTCTTCCCACTAAACACTGCATTTAGGAATTCCTTCTCAAGGAAAACCGCATGTAGAGCAACAAATACTTTGTTCTCTTGTGGGTGATAGAAGTAATATCCTTTGGTTTCCCTAGGATATCCAACGAATAGGCATTTATCTTATTTGGGTTCAAGTTTGGTACCTTCCAAACGTTTAACGTATGCCCAGCAACCCCAAATCTTCAGGAATGAGAAACCCGGTTTCTTACCTGTCCATATCTCATATGGTGTCTGTTCAACAGACTTTGACGGAACCTTATTCAAAATAAGAACTGCACTGTTTAATGCATATCCCCAGAAGGAAATTGGCAGCTCAGTGCGACTCATCATCGACCTTACCATGTCCAACAAGGTACAGTTTCTCCGTTCGGACACACCATTTAATTGTGGTGTTCCAGGAGGAGTCCACTGTGAAGAATACCATATTCTTTCAGGTAATCTTGAAACTCATTACTTAAGTATTCGCCACCACGGTCCGACCGTAATGTCTTAATACTCTTGCCTGTTTGTTTTTCAACTTCGTGTCGAAACTCTTTGAATTTCTCAAAAGTTTCCGACTTGTACGTCATTAGATACACATAACCGTAACGTGATGCATCATCAGTAAAGGTTACGAAGTATCGATATCCACCTCTAGCCTGGCTAGACATGGGCCCACAAACGTCACTATGAACGAGGGCTAACAGTTCAGTGGCACGTTCACCTTTACCGCTAAAAGGTGATTTAGGCATTTTGCCTAATAAGCAAGATTCGCAGACGTCATATGAATTTGGATCAAATCCGTCCAAGTACCCACTCTTCGAAAGTGTGGATATGCGAGTCTTGTTAATGTGTCCTAGACGACAATGCCACATATAAGTTTCATCATTTGGATCACTCTTTTTAAGCCTTTTGTTTGTTAATTTATATGTAGGAGATTCATTTATATTCAAAATATAAAGACCATTATTTGCAACTGCAGTGCATATTTCTGCATCATTTTTATATAATAACACCCAGTGTTTCTAAATACAAAAGTGTACCCATTTCGGGTTAACAAAGATACAGATATAATATTCCTAGTCAAACTAGGTACATAATAACAATCATTTAGTTTAAGTACATGCCCCGAGGGCAGTTCTAATACAAAAGTGCCCACGGCCAAAACAGCAACAGGAGTTCCGTTTCCAACTCGTAGATCAATCTCCCCTGAAGCCAGAGTCCTGCTGTTCTGCAGATCTGCACATCAGTACATATATGAGAACCACAACCAGAATCAAAAATCCAATTTTTAAAACTAGAAGTAGCCATATTTATTTCAATAACAAACATACCAGAGGTCGGTGCCTTGCCCGCCTTGATCTCCCTTCTGATCGCCTTGTTCATGCGGCAGTCACGCTTCCAGTGACCTCTTTTGCCGCAGTTAAGGCATATGTCTTGTGACTTGTTCCTCGGCTTCCCAGAAGCCATCGGCATCTTGGCCTTGCCCTTGTTCTTACGCTTCTTCTTTTTCACCCCTCCACTTGCCTTGGGCCCAGCCTTGACGTCTGAGAGGTCGATGCAAAGTGCGCCTCACGCTTGTTGCCTTTAAGAAGCTCTTTCTCTGACTCCTAAGAATGGACAATAGCTCTCCAAGAGTATCGTCCGTATCCATCAACTTGTAGTTGATGATAATCTGCTTCCAAGTATCGGGAAGTGACTGTAAAAGCATGTCTACAGTCAGCTCAGCCTCCAAGACTATTCCCATCTTGGCTAGCTCATCAATGTCAGCTAT
This sequence comes from Zanthoxylum bungeanum, assembly GCA_019454045.1. Taxonomy (NCBI): domain Eukaryota; kingdom Viridiplantae; phylum Streptophyta; class Magnoliopsida; order Sapindales; family Rutaceae; genus Zanthoxylum; species Zanthoxylum bungeanum. The sequence continues at coordinate 22,549 of SKCR01006248.1, forward strand.
CATTTGAGTCCCGTGGGCCTCAACTGAAGCGCCATCAGTCATACGGGAGCGAAAGAGTTTCTTCACCAACTCATACCTCTCCATCCGCTTATTAGTGCGGTGAAGATCCTTTAGTCTAGCCATCATATTATAAGGATCCAAGTCCCTATTCTGGCGACGAAAGTGTTGAGTCATGGAAGCAAGCATGATCGACTGAGTTGTATCACAATCATCGCTATGAGTTCTCCATAACTCCAGCTCAAGTGGCTCAGTGGCCTCGGCCCGAGAGGTCTCTGTATGGTGTACAACAGCCTCTCTGCCCCAAGGACTATCCTCAGGTTCATTTCCCAGTCAGCAAAGTTCGTGCCCTTAAATACATTATCACCCATGATTATGTCTCGGACATTTCCTTTGTTTGCCATCTTTACTACGATAGTCCAACTATCTAGTTAACGATATATGGGTACAGTCAAACTGTTACAAGAAAAATAACATTTTATTAGTCCAACTAATGTTAAAATATTGACGAAATAAATTTTGTAAGCGCGTAAAGCTAAGTATCTGAATGAAATTGCAAATTCAATACTAGCCTCCCACTATTTTCTACAAGTCTCTAACCCTCTGTCGAGTACTCGGGAAATCCAATTTCCTAGTGGGCTAGGATCCCGTTAAATAACACACAACCTTGACTTTGGCCAACAAGTTGTATGATATTTAACTAGGTAGATCTCGAAGATCAATTGGATCCCATCCAATTCCTAAATCCGGTAGGTGGACATCCAAGTCCGAAACATATATATCTAATACATATGTCAATGTATCCAATACATTTTCCTAACGATTTCCTCTGAATCAACTAAGTCTTGGCTTTGGCACAACAAACTTAATGATTCCAGTTAAGCGGGACCCATTGACATGGAAAGTTTCGTAATCAATGTCGATGGACAAGAAGTGATCTTGACTTTGGCCAACAAATAACAACTTGGACAAGACACCGATATGGAACAAAACTCTCATGATTCAAACATCCTCAATTGACAAAGGTCTTGACTTTGGCCAACAAACCAATGCCAATTTCGGATCTTGAGAAAGAATCACTCAACGGAAGGAAAATCGCTTAATATTGTTTGAGGGATTTTCGTGTAATTGGCAACCAATTAATTTATCTTTGTTAGGTCTCATCATCATACACCCTTAAGCATGCTTCTAAAACATCATAAAGCGCGTAAAGTAAAGTAATAGCGATATACGGATGGATATAACAACAACTTGTTCCTAGAACAAATCACTCCCTTTCCTCTCCCCGTAGAACTATTCTACTCTTACCCAATTACATAATACAATAAGAGAAACCTCATTTACATTGAGGGGAATTAGGTGAGAAGAGAATACAAAGAGACAATAAGAGAAAGGCTGGACACGCAGGTCCAATTTATAAATTCTAAATTTACAATAATTTCTAAAATTACCCTTCCATTCTAATATCCATCCGATATACACTATTCATACATTACATCCACATTCATTCATTCAAGGCATGTTATACAACCAATCAATCCAATTAATTAGTCTTTAATTAGGTGACAATACAATGTTCAAATAATTGTTTGCATTTGCGCGAGTCCAACTCAATTTGAGAATAAATACTTATAGTATGAATTCACGAATTATATCGAACTACTCGTCAAATCCAATTTAAGTCGTATTCAATACTAATCCTTATATTTAATTCCAAATTAAATATTTACACTTTTATTGTGCTTTTATGACTTAGATTCCAAATCTAATTCTATCGGGTCTCAAAGCCCAATCAACATCCAATGTCCGTTTAATTAAAGTCCGATGGGCTTTCAATTGATTTCATTAGGCTTGGGCCTTGGTCAATCTGGGTCAAACCCAATTTCCAAGCCCAATAAGGAATCACCCTCATTTGCCATAAAAATCAATATCAAGCCCATAAGGCCCAATTAAACATAAAAGCCCATTTATTACATTTGGACTTAATGGAGTGATTTAGGCCCATTTTTTGGATCCAATCCAATTTGCCCAACCTACTTGGTCCAACCAAGCCCATTATGTCCAAATATAATAGTTTTTAGGCCCAATTCAAAATTAAGCCCAATTAATCAAATTTTAAAATTCCAAATTTTATAACTTAATTAATTAAAGTGTAATGTCATGATTAATCCTTTAAATCAATATTTCCAAAATATCAAATTAATCCATTAATCATATTTTTATCTTAAATACATGTCCAACATTATTTAATCAAAAAATCAAGTCCTAATCTTCTTCCATGCATTCGGCCAAGGTGATGAAAAATTACCGATTTCGTTTTCAATCCAATCGAATCACAAATCGTCATTTTATGTTCGTTTAAAGTCATCCAATGATCTTATAAACAACAAATCTGAAGGGGTTATTTAGGGGGTGATCCGGTAACGCAGCGGGGAAGCGGTGAAAATCCGATTTTCAGATTTCAAAACTTTTTCTCGGATA
>SKCR01006249.1:0-25164 GCA_019454045.1 Zanthoxylum bungeanum
ATAAAATATTATATAATAATATTTGAAGAGAGATAAGTCACTCTTCAATATTGAATAGTGAAAAGTAAAATCCATTTGAAGAATCTCAATTGTTGTTTCTTTTGAAATTAATTTTGATGATGTGGCTCTTCAATTTATTAATTAAATAATATTTGAAGAGTCTTTTGGAGTTGTTCTTATTACTTAGTTATGTTGTGACTCCTTATTTTTCATTTTCGATAGGGGCCTAAATATTAGGACTTTAGATGAGTTTTAAAATATGTAAATATTATAATATACTAACACAGGGCTTGCACTTTGTGCGGGTTGAGCATATATTTTAGGTATTGATCTTGTAAATGTCTTGGATTTTCTCAGTTTTACAGTCTAAAGAGATAATTGATTTACTTACACGTAATATTTATGTCTCCTTCATTTGTCTCTCAATTCTCAAATAATATTTATAATTCATTGTGTAGAAGCTAGTAGTCAGAATCTACATCCTAAAACACTGTAAATAATAATAAAAAACTTATGAAATAAGAAACCTTATAGAATTAATTCAAAATAAAATAACAAATAGCAATAGACCCGAAATCCTTAAAATTGGCTAGGTTTTTTGTGCGACTACTATTAGGTTTCTTATTTTAATAGGAGAATATATTTTTATATTGTAATAGATTTTTTTTTATTAATTTTTATTTTATTTATATTTTAATAAAAATATTAATTTTAGAGATTAGGTGCCACGTATATTTTTTAATTTAATAGAAGATTATAATATATATTTTTATTATAGTGTCTATATATATATATATATATATATATATATATATATATATATATATATATATATATATATTGTCGGATTATCTGTGATATTTTTCAAAAATTAACCAGACAGTATTATATATTTTATTGTTATAATAGGGTTCTTATTTAATAAATTTATTAATTTAATTTTATAATTTAATAGTATTTTTAAATTGTAAAAGGATAATATAATATATTTTCTTATTATATTAAAAATATTAAAATTATAATAAAATTATATATATATTCTATTGTAATAGATTATTTATTTAATAATTAATTAATTGTAAATATATTTTAATTTTATAATTTATTATTAAAAAATTAATTATAGAGGTTAATTGTAGAGATTAAGTGCCACGTATGTTTTTTATTATAATGAGATATTATAATATGTTTTCTTATTATAATAGGTTTCTTTATTTAATTTTATAATTTGATAATAATAAATTAAAAAATATTAATTAATTAATTAAATTAATAGGTTTCTTACTTTAATAATATATTGTATTTTTATATTGTAATAGGTTTCTTATGTTAATAATTTATTATTTTAATTTTATAATTAATAATAAATCTAATTATAGAGATATTTTAATTTTATAATTTAATAAAAAAAAATTAATTGTAGAGATTAGATTAATTGTAAATAATTTAATAGTATTTTTTTATTTTAATATGATACTATATTTTTTTTTATCATAATAGAATTTTTATAAAATTATAATATATATATTTTTTATTTCATAGATTTATTAATTTAATTTTATAACTTTAATATGAAGTCGCCACGTGGCGCGGTGAGGAGATTTAAAAATGTTTAACTTATATATATATAAGTTAAATATTTTTAAGCCCTCTCAATGCAACACGTGGGCGACTCAATTTTGAAATAAGAAAAATAAAATAAAATATTTTTAATTAAATATTTTTTTTTGGAATATCAGGAAAATCTCATGTCATCCATTGGATTGGTCTCTGGTTTGGATGCGTGGGTAAACTGATGTTATCTTAAGCTCTTACAATAGGCTACCCATGGCTTGAACCTGAGACCTTGAAGATAAGATCCCAAGCTTCAACTGCTGCGATGCGCCCCTTGGGGAGTGAAAATTAAGTTATCATATTCCTAATAAAAATTAATAAATTGATCTCTCATATTCTTAATCAAATACATATATAAATCTATATAGTTTATCTTCATAATTTCATCAACAATGATTCCTCTAATGTGCAGCACGGCAAATGAAGGTGACTGTAGGCATTGCATTTTCGCATGTGAAACCCGATGATGAGTCTCAGTTGGAGGCACTACCTTTTAGCTAAGGATATTGCGGGAACGAAGGTCGGAATGGGAGATCCGAAATAAGTACGTCATCAAGTCCATTTCACAAGCTCACTGTCTTCGTTAGTGCTGCGTTCGTTACTTCGTTCGAACGTCAGACAGATTGCGGACGTTCGTGTGGCGTTCGAATTGGCGTTCGAACGGCGTCGGGTTTCTGGTTTTGCTGCTACCTCGCACCCCAGCCCAATTAGGCCCAAAGCCCATAAAACACATCCCAATTTAATTAAATTAAACATTAAATATTAAATAAAATATTTAAACCATTACCAATTAAATAAAATACAAAATATAATCATACCTAATTAAGATAAATCAAATATATTAACTTCCTAACTAAACAAATCACATACTAAATTAAAAAGATGTCATGCCTAATTAAAATCAATCATAACAAATTAAAGATATTGACTTCCTAATCTAGCCAAGATTTGTCCCCCCTCAATCTTTGACTTTCCTGCTCAACACCAAATCAAATCCTCCCTTTAATGCACCAAATCCTTCCTTGTGAGACAAGGTGAAGCCCTAGCCTTTCTCTATATAAACCACACCTCTCCAAGCCATCCCACTCCTAGTTCACGCCCATCACAAACAAAAAGAAGAAAAGAATTTCCAACCCCTAGCTCATACACATAATAATAAACAACTATCTTCACCCCCACTATCACATTACCGAAAACAACAAGCCCTCAAAACACTTCATATTACCGAAAATACAATAGCCATTCACACCCCTCCGACCACCAAAACAACTCCTAATCACCACCGAAAATAGCAACCCCCTAAGCCTCCACACATCACCGAAAATATTACCCCCAACGACAGCCCAAACACGCCCAAACAGCCACTAAAGTACCCCCGAACAGCAGCCCCCTTCCCACCAAAACTAACCCAAACCAGTCCCTAAATCACGCCCAAACAGCAGTAATTTAACCCCTAAAACAGCAGCAAAATACACTTAAAACATTGCCTAAAAATCTTAAAAACAGTAACATAAAGAGACTGCATTCATAATCCTTAAAATAATCACACACAACTGCACTAAGAACCCACACAAACTTGGAACAGTTCATTGAAACGTCAAAACAGGTGGCCTGAGCAGTGAGCAGCAAAACAGAGGCCGAACAGGAGCAGAACGGAGTTCGAACCGTAAGCAAAACAGCAAAGCAGTGAGCTAGGACGCTAAACCTATGAACCAGAGAAGTTGAGGAGCTGTACCCTTCCGACGTCCGTGAAACGCAAGCCTGAAAGTTGGCAAAAAGGTTAGACCTGAGGGTCTTTCACACTCGTTTTTTTTTGTATTATTTATTAAATATTACTTGCATGATTGTCATGTTGAAATGCATGTTGTGGCCCTTGAGTAGATAAATATGCATGAATTATGAGATGTAGTATGTTGTGGCTGTGGAATAAAATGAGAGACGTGTCAACTCTTGCGGTATATCGGATGGAAACCCGGACATAAATTTCATAGCCGATTCCGAATGGACGGTAATATGATCTGTACTCGGGACACAACTCCACGTACCGCTTGAGTAAACGGAACCCTCTTTTGTTTTGTGTTGCTTTTGTTTATTTTTCGTCACTTGAATTCTGTATGTTGTTTATTTATGCATGATTCAATCAAGCACATGGGCTTAGTAAGTGGAATGAAAGATCCCTTATGGGGAGGGGTTAAAACCATTTACCACGATGCTTTGCCGCGCCGGTTGATGTGTGTTCGGATTGGATGTAAGATGTGTTCAATCGGGCATACTTGGTTTTGATATGATTGGCTCTATTTTTGTATGTATGATGCGATCGAGCGCATGGGCTTAGTAAGTTAGTCCAAAGGTCCTCTATTTGAGAGACGAAGAGCCTAAAAGGCCACATTTGTGACACTACTTCGCCGCGCTGGACGAAGTGTGTTTGGTTGAATGTACGTTCAATTGGGCATACGAAGTCCTACACTTTTATTGTCTTTATTTCATGTGTTGTGATGTGACGCGCATGGGCTTAGTATGTTGGTCTAAAGGTCCTCTCTTTGAGAGACCAAGAGCCCCAAAAGGCCACCTTTACGGCAGTACTTCGCCGCGCCCCTTTATTTTGTTGTTTATGTATTGTGTCCCATTTCATGCATCAGGTATGTTCCCGTTCGAACGCGTTTACGAACGCAACTCGAACGCGCATGCATTTTGCCTTATCATGCATCAGGTCTCATTTCCGTTCGAACGCGTTCACGAACGCCATACGAACGTGAGCATTCTGTTTCATTTCCGTTCGAACGCGTTAACAAACGCCATATGAACGTGAGCATTCTGTTTCATTTCTGTTCGAACGCGTTATCAAACGCCATACGAACGCGAACCTTCTGTTTACCGTTCGAATGTGTTTACGAATGCTACACGAACGCGAACACACTGAACTGAGACATATTCATCACATGCCATGTATAATTGTTTCTTAGGTGATTTTTTTTATGGAACCACACATAGTCATTCTTATCTTTGTGCACATAATAATGAAAAGCATGTTTATTCCATTAGTTGCGTCGTTTGCCTTAGTCTTGATTTAACGCATTACGATTCATATACCTATGCCATGATGACTTTGGAGTATTATTTCTTGTGATATATCAGATGGAAACCCAGACATAAATTCCGTAGCCGATTCCGAATGGACGGTAATGCGGTCTGTACTTGGGATACAATTCCACGTATCACTTGGAAAAATGCTCACATGTATGCTTGTGCGGTTATTATGTATGCTTGTGTTTTTCATGAATATGATATGCTGAATGAAGTTGTATGTTCGTTGTTACTTTGAGGTATTTTCAGGCATGTGTTCTTAGATGTGAGATATATGTGAAATGTATGTATAAGTTTTATTTTGTACCCGTGAATTTAGAAGCATGATACTCTTGGAAATAAGTGCTACTTAAGCCTGATTAAATTATTACATAAATCCTGTCATTACAAGTGGCATAAGTAAGGGACCATTCCGAACCCAATGGTTTGAGGTATTCCCTTGCGAGGGGTGAGTGCGGCCTTAAATCTCATTTTCCCGGTTCACATCGGGTGGCGACTCCATTATTCTCCGGTTTAGTCCCCCGTGGCTACTCCGTACTCCCGACCGGGCCGCGAGCCCGGGACAGCATGCGTCGCCCAGTTCCTGTGTTCCCACAGTGACCATATGATTTAATGTAAAAATCCCAAACAGAATCCCGTAAATATAGATTCAAATATATTTACCATTTTTATTACTAATCTATATATTAATTTTTTAATAAAATATGTTTACCATTTTCCCAACTAAGAATATTACTATTATATTTAAGAGAATATTAAAATCCACTAAAAGTTCAATATTTTTATTATATTTCACTATTAAAAAATATAAATATTCATATAATATAATTCAAATAAGCATTTAATTTTTATATGCCACTAAGAGCCCGTACTTAGCCAACTAATCATGCATGTATACAAACTCTATGCTAATAAATACTCCAATTTATTGCAAATTAGAATTTTATGTACGTATGCAAACTCTACGCTATTCATTAGCGATGAAACGATGATGCTCGAAGAAATTAATGATTACGAAATAGCAGAAAGAGATAACAGTGGGAAAAAATGAGAGTATGTATTTGATTCAAAAGCGACATGAGTTCCTTTATTATTATTTTTTTTAATTTCTTTAATTTTTTTAAAGTTTAATATTTTAAATTTCCGTATGGGAATATGAGGTTTAATTATTGCCACAAGTGATGATTTCTTGATTGTACTTTGATTTCATTATTTCAATTTTGGAGCACAAATTATTTATTTTTGATTAATTTGTCATTTTATTGTAATTAAATAATAATATCTCGAGTATTTTTCAGAATGGTTCTAAAAGCTTTCCGAATTGAAATTTGGAATTTGGAACTGATTGATATTGAAAAATAAGGCTCTATGTGTTGGAAAATAGATTGGAATATTTTTATGTGAAGTTTTTTCGTGTTAGAAAACGCTTGGTTTTGAGAACCGATTACACGATTTTTGATTATATCTTTTACGCGTAAAGTTTCTTATTTCGGCTATAAAGATAGAAAAAGAACTCTGATTGAGCTTATTATTAAACCATCAAACTAATTTTTCCGAGACGAACAACTTTCATGTTGAACACGTTTCGAAATTTATACCAGAAGGGCTTTGAAAATATAGATTTCCGTGAAAGCCCCATGAAAAGGGTCTGACTGTAATTTTCGGGGGTCAGATTGTAAATTTCAGGAAGTTTTCTATAAATACCCACAATTTTTTGAAATTGTCAAAAATGGCAAAACTTCTTAATCCTCCAAACTCGACCCCCCATCCCCAAAATTTCCCCCCCAGTTTCTGGTTGCGTCGGCCAAACCCGGGCCACCGCCGGCCAGTGCACCATCTCAGAAAGATGCGTCGGAGCTCCCCCATCCTCCAGTTGTCGGCGGCCGACCAAGGGACGTCGAAATCCGACAATATGGCGTGAAGAATGCCCAAAAATAGGTATTTTGATCCTGGCTCCTTGCTTCTTTTCACGACCGAGCCACCCGCCAAATCGAAGCTTTCAGAGAGTACTACAAGATGGCGGTGATGATTTTCCGATTCGTGCTCGGTTGTACGTAAAATGAGGAGAAGAAACGGCGGTGAACAATAAGGTCGAATGAACTGTACCTCCGATCGAAATTACATCGATTCCATCACGTTCGTGTGATCGTTTGGAGTCCGTATATGGCCTCGAAATCTTGGTAAGACCTCCCGGTAATTTCAAGTTTTCCGTTAAATGTTCGGATATTTCCAGTAGCTTCGTAGAGTAGCATAATGATATAAATTGAATTATTTGAGTATTAGTATATTGAATATGAGCATTCTGTAGAATTCGAGTGAAAACGTAACGAGTTTGATTGATCCGATAGAATATGCAAGTTTTCGGTAAAAGTGGATTTTTGCGTATAAAGATGTATTTTGATTTTAAAGATAGTTACGAGTTATTTATGATATTAGGAATATGTTTGGATAAATCCGGATAGGTTCGGAGGGTTCGGGATCCTTCCGTAACGTTTGCATAAACTTTTTTGGAAGAATTTTCAAAAATACGTGAACCGAGAATTTAAGATAACTGATCACTTGGGTTAGTTTATAATGATGTTATAAGATTACTGGAACTGAAAGCATTGAGATCAGACTTGTTTTGGTTGTTCAGGAAAGATTCGAGATTTTATCGCAGTTAAGTCGAGAATACCGTAAATCGTGATTCTAGCAGCATTTTCGCCATTTATTTTGACAGATGTGACTAGGACTTGAAGTGTTCACGAAGCCAGGTAAGTAACTCATGCGATGAGAACTTAAATTAGTGATTTCATGTTTGATTTTATATATATATATATATATGAATGACATGTTAGGATAAAAGATTATAGTTAAGGTATATTATTGAGAACGAAGTTCGAGATTACGTATGGTTAGGGCAATCGACTACCACATGTATGGATCTTTGTTATTGATATGACATGAAGTCAGACATGAAATGAACTTAATGGTCATGTGTATGTATGGATGTATGGAAGTGTATGAATCGCTACTAATATGGATTGTGTATGTAAATGTATGAGTATGTATAAACATGTATATTAGCATATGGACGCGTATTTGTATATGTATGACATGATTGGATATGTATGATTTGAGTATAAAGGATTGGTAAAGGAAATAAGTTATGACTTTAAAATTTATAATAGTACGTGTAGATGTGCGTCATTGGGACAAGTTTGTTATTGATTAATGTATACGATTTAGCGGTATAGAGGTTGAGTTGGTATAGGCTAAAGTCTTTTCCGAGTGATGGAAGTTCGTGATTGATTGGATACATATATGAATGGTAAATGTTGATTGATAATTAAAGAATGGGAGGATTGTAAAGTTCATAGTATCAGAATTCGAAGTAATAAATATATTCATATGATTGATAAATGTATATAAACGTATGTGTGTGATGATTCTGAATGATTAAGCAATGTTTGTCATGTATATGTTTGGGTATGAGAAATCGTGTAATGAGTTTGTGACACGTGACATTTATGCATGTGGGTATGTTTAATTGGTAAATGATTTTGTGGTATAGTAGCCGAGCGGGTTAGGAAATCTGTTCGGACGACATTCATTTCATATCTATTCTAAATAGGTAATGAGTTCCGTACGAGTATTGTATGTGTGAGCCAACTCATATGTATGTGCTATCTTGATCGTGTGTTCCTAGATGCCTTGATTATTGTGTATGTGTCAGTGGAGTACTTATTTCAGAGTTTTAATTATGATTTCAGATATGATTTTACATATCATTTGAATAAATTGATTTTTAATTGAAATGTTGATTTCACTCGAGTTGAGACATATGATTTAAGCTTTTTGATAATGTTTGGTTTCAGATAAATGCTTTGATGATGAAATGATTTCAAAGGTATGATTTTATGATTTTGGAGGCATGAAGCAAAAACTCACCTCAGATGTAACTTGACTCAGATATAGAATTGACGGATAACGGTAACCAATCTGGTACGTGTGCACACGGGATACATGACTAGGGATGACAGATGCCCTTAGATCCTGGGTATTGGGCTAGTGGGATATCGAGGCCCCTAGACCCGGATTTCAAAGACATGTTGATGGCACTGAAAGCACCATTGTTTACTAGTTTAGTGGCTTAGGGGACGGCGAGACGTAACACCCCAAGCCCACGGGATATAGGACTAGGGATGACAGATGCCCCTAGATCTTGGGTTTTGGGCTAGTGGGATAGCGAGGCCCCTAGACCCGGATTTCAGAGACAGGTTGGTGGCATTGATAGCACCACTGTTAACTGGATTTCAGAGACAGGTTGGACGGCAAGACGTAACGTCCCAAAGAACACGAGATTATGTACAGGATGACATATGGTATTTCAGATGATGTTTTCACAACTGTTTTACAAATATTTTGAAAGGAAAACTTGGATTTAAGTATTACGAACTTGGAAAGTTATTGCATTGATTATGAGTGTTTACAGAAAATCTCAGAGTTTTACAGACAGAAAAGAGTTTTCCAAAAAGTTTTACAGAAAGAGATGTGTTTTCAGATAAGAAAAGAGATTTCTAAAAAGACAGTTTTCTTAGACATTTTGTTTGGATTGCCAATTTGATGATATTTCAAAGATGGATAATTGTGATAAAAGTATATGTGTATGACTTCATATTTCATGTGATTGGAGTGTATTTGATATCAAACGATATACTCCATGGTATTCATGCTTTGTTTCGTATGCTTTGGATGTTAGCTACTAGAATAGTGCATTTGTAGATAGGTAATATAAAAGTTTGACATGGGTTAAGTATAAAGGGTAATAAGAAGTTAATAAAATATGAACTTGTAATAATTTAGTAATTCTGATAAATTACTGATATGTTGACTTGTTTGTTATAATACTAGTTATCTTATGTTGTATAGAGGTCTGAGGTTTCAACTCAATGTTTCAGTACATGGTCTACAACTTACAATTAGCTAATGTTTGCATTTTTAGCTCACGTAACCTTTATATTTTGACCACAGGTTGGGATTAATATATCTTTTATAAGAAAATTTCCCAATTATTCTAAAAGAATTTGAATGATGCCAGTGTAAAAGTTCATATTTGCTTAATTATTTTCTTGAGATTTGAGGTTAGCAGAAAAATAAAATAAAGTGGATAAAGGAAAAAGATGAGAGAAAAAATGTTCAAATTTTTTAAAAGAACAACCTTGATGAATTGTTTAGATATAATTCTAATGTAATTTTATGATAGAAAAAGTCAAGTAAAAAATTTAACTCATATTTATTTATCTATTCAAATCTTACTAATATTTAGATTCATGAGAGATAGGTTATTATTGAGAATCTACACTTCAAATATTTTTGAATTATCAAATTATTTGAAAATATTTATTAGTTAAATTGAAAACAAAATTAGTAAATTTATTTCTTATTAAATGTAATTTTAAGATTGCATTAAGTTTTTATTATCATATAAAATTATAGTCAAAGATTAGTTCAATCCGCACAAACTGGCAAACTAGTTTTAATATAAATTTAAAAACTGTTTTGGTAAATTTCGGGACACAAGTTTTAATATGTAGTTTGACTTCGAGTCTTATAAGTGTCAAAAGTAGGAGAATATTTTAGAACTAATGCAAGTTTTTAGCTGATTTAGACTCAAGTAGATTTCAAAATAAAATATATAAAGAAAGATTTTTAATAATTTCAAGACAAAGTATTGACTGGTTGATGGTGAAAACTAATTGCAATTACTGGGTTTTGGTAAAATGCCTGCTGCTAAATTTAGTACCACTGAACACAGGAAAAAAATGGGCAAATGCCCACTAAAGGAAAAATGGAACAGCAATCAAATTAAGAGCTCAAAAACATCACTAGTAACACATTTTGATCTTAAAACAAACCCAATAAAAAGACAAAACAACAAAAAATAAATAAAAAAATTGTAAGTGTATGGGAGAGTTACTAATGAACGCCTTCATGTAAAATAGAAAGAAGAAAAGGCGTTACCAGCGAAACTTCCAGTTTTGGTATTGGCCTCCCATGAATCAAAGAAGCATTTTTACATCAGCTTATTTGGGATTAATGAAGGCCTTCATAGAAATTGGAAAAAAAAAAAAAAAACAAGAAGAAGAAAAAAATAAAAAGCTAAATCCAAACGTTCCCAGTCAATCAAGAGAATTAGAACTAACTAGGGTTTAAGATTTTTGACTGACTGCTGGTTTCTGCTTGCTCCTACAAATGGTGTATAAATAGAGTCTGGCCTGTACTGGTTCTGGGTCAAAACCCTAGGGCTTTACGTTTAAGGGCCTGGTCCTCGTATGAATGAGAGTTGTCTTTTATCTTTTAGCCCTTTATTTTTTGTTTTTGTTATATTTCCTTTTTTCTTTGGATTGTTTCAAAATGTCTAACTGAACAGCTACATCATTTGTTCTCGAAATACTGTGATATTACTTGAGAACTCTAGCCCTAGGACTACTCATACGTCAAAATCTTCAAGCTTGAGATAAGTAGATTACTAGTTCTTTATTTTCATGCAGAAGTCTTGATGTAATTTAGAATTATGCAAGATTTAATTTTTTTTTTCCTTTTTCCACTACAAGAAATTTTCATATTATTGATGGGAAAAAATTCCATCGATAATTATCAATAGAATACCGAAGTTTTTAACAAAAAATCATTGCAAAGAAAAAATACCGACGTATTTTCGACATAATTTTATCGATAACTTACCAATGGAAATATCAATTGGTAAATATGACGCCAATCTTTTAGTGACGAAATATCGACGAATTATGGGTTTTACAAATAAATTTTCGATAGTTAAATCGCCGATAAAATTTTTGGTTTATCGAGGGAACTTGTGAGTTTTACAGATGAAAAAATTATGATGTGATCCGAGATGAGTTTTCTTCATGAGCTTCCACGAGAACATTCTACACTTCATATACATTTATCTTGACATCATGGGTTTCATATGCATCCATTTTGACACCTGGATTATTTTTTATACAATTACTTGGCATCCTACTTGAGCTACGTTAACATATGGACCATCCATGGAGTGGGCTATTTTTATGTATTTGGTTTTTTATTAGTGTGTCTTTTATTTATATAATTGGTCTTAACTTTATTTAATTAATTAATTCTATAGTATCATCATTCAAGTGGGATTCTTGAGGCATCGATCTTTGAAGAGTTAATTCCCCATTTTTATTGCTTTTCTGGGTGTGCATAACAGTCTTATGTAGGTTTCACAATCTTATGTTTTTGTGAGTCTTGATCAGTTGTTGCATCTTGGTAGCATCTTAAACAAAAAAACAAAATAAAACAAAATAAAGGGTTTAAATTATTAGTCAAAATTTGATAACTTCAAAATCTGATTTTTCTTTTTCAATCTTGTAATTTACGTGAATCATAATCTATTATGATCTTGTTTATTGTTTTCTCTTATTTTATTGAGTTTCCTTAGTGCTTAGGGATACTTTGTGTGCAAGACTTTTTTTGTGTGCCAGTTACCTTGTGGAGTAGGAAAGTAAGTTGCTTGGTTTGCAAAGTTATTGGGGGTGATTTGGGCGTGCATTATAACATTCCGATCTGGGAGATGTTACCAGCAGGAGATAGCAGTACTAACTCTATAAGCCTCTGACTATTTAACCAATAATAGAATCTAATATACTTTTCTTTATATATTTATACTATGTATGAGACCGTAGCCCAACTCAAAAATAAAGAAAACAAACTCAATATTAATTACTGCTTTTAATAATAACTGTTTTACAATGACTACACCTGACCATGACTTATACAAGACTCACACTTGACTTTAACTGGACTTTCACTATGTTCTGACTCATACTGTGTTGGACAATTATGACCCATATCGTCACTATTTGTACAGATCACGGTGTTGTTGTACAAATTAACTATGTGACAAATGAGATTGCACTCTTATCATGTGTGATTATATCACCAAGATATATAAATGATAAGGAGGTCCCTATGATTTGTTCCTGGACGGAGAATGATATGAGACAGTATCAGTCCACGAAGGATATAAATCATTAAACATCCCTAGTCAGAGTATTATCGAGATTGGACATCGATAAATACGTAAAAGACTAGTATTATACTTGTGCACGTTGTGAGGGCACAACGACATAGTTCTCATATATTTGGGTATAGGATACTCATGCAAGTGTGATAGGAGGTTGTGTTTTACCGATGGTACGGGAAACAGCTTCGCTCTGGACAGACCCTGCAGAATCCCATTGGTAGTATGACTATGTGTCTATGGGAGTCTACAATCAGGGTAGATGTATTTGGTCTTAACCTGAGACTTGCACCGCTAATACTTGCGACAATCAATATACTTTGGTTGCGGTCGTCCAGGACTTTAACAGTTCTGTGTACGCCAATGCTGGGTATATTGAGAATCGTAATATATTGGGTGTGATGTTAATACGGAAGTATCACTCCAGTCATATGGAGATGATGGTCACATAGGATACAGAACTCGTCTCTTAAATGCTCGAGCTATCAGGATATTATGACTAGGTCATGTATATCCGATTATAGAGACTAGTTGCCAGACATCCGATATGTGCTTCGTACGGGGCAGACACAATTCCAGCCCCAGGCCTAACACGTGAACATCCGATACTGGATCGACATGCATAATACTACGGTATACTACACTTGATATAGATCACATATTCCTATAAGGATATTTCTGGAAAATTGGGTAGGCATGGCGCTTTGCTATAAGCCAACCTTGTCTTGTAAATCGATATAAACGTAGTACGAGGTACTTACGTGTTCGGATAGTCCGACGACCGTATTTACTGCCAACATATCCGGGGATCTCATGGGTCGCTTCCCGAAGATTCACCGATGATGTATGACTCGCACTTTAATTAATCTGGGAATAATTTGATGAGAGAGAAAATTAATCTGGGATTAATTACGGAGATATTTTATCTGGGATAAAATATTAATTAAAGAGAGAGAACGATTAATTTGGAATTAATCGATAAAATAATATATTTGATATATTATGAGAATTGGATTTCGACGCGGAATTAAAATTAGATTTTAATTCGGGCGAATGAATTAATTTAGAATTAATTCGTTAGCGACATGAATAGTGATTTCGCTAAGCGTAATCGTTTAATTGTGTCGCAATGGAAAATTCGTTAATTCGGAATTAGCGAACCCGAGACCGAGTGTGATTGCGAGCGCATTCGCATTTCGAATTCGAATGCGGCACGCGAGTCACATCAGCGTCAAATCACAAGTCACATCAAGCATCAAATCACATGTCACTTTGAGTGATGTGACAATTTGATTGATTGATTGAGTGATTGGTGTGGTAGTTGAAAAACATTAATTGCTTTTTTGCTTTTTGACTTTTGGTAAATGAAAATGATTTTATTATTTGTTTTGTTTTTGGAAAATAAAACAATATATATAAAACACTTTTCTTTTTCTCTCTCTCTCACCACACTCACGGTATCATCTCTTTCCCTCATCTCTCTCACACGGCTTTGAGCCATTTTCTTTCCTCTCATTTTTCTGGTTCTGCCGAGAAGCAATGAGAAACAAGAGAGTATTTTGTTGCAAAATACATAGTGCTAGCACACACTTGAGTCTTCCTAAAGTGATAGGGAACCGAACACATGAGCTTGGAATCATTTTGAAGCTTGAATCTTGGAGCTTCAATGGAGGTCTTCAATGGCCGATTTTTGGAGGAGCCAAACCAGTCAAAACCGAGCAGTCCACTGCCAAGGGGAGCTACTGCCGAGCTTCTAGGAGGGGTGAAAAGGCTTGTGTTCTTCGTAGCATCCAAACCGATCATTGTGAGTATGTTTCCGCCATTCTCCTTTGTGTATTCATGCATTTTTCATGCTTGTTTGATGATTCTTGGGACCTAATTAGAAACCAACAATGGCATCTTGAGCTTATATCAAGCATGAAATTTTTAGGTTTAAAATTGGGCAAAATCGATTTGAGCATCAATTGGTTAAATTGTTTGATTTTGTATGCTTGAATGAGGTTGAATTGAAGTTGTGCATGATCAATTTCAAGAAAATTGGATTGGAACAATTTCCCCCAAATTTGAGGCTTGGCCGAAAACTTTGAACCCTAATATCTTGGTAATTTTTTATTTTTTGATCATTGGATGACTTAAAACAATAGGGTAATGTTGATTTGAGGTTTAATTGGATTGATTTTGAATTTGACAATTTTCCCGAATTATAGGCTTGGCCAGAAACTTGATGATTTTTGAAATTCATGGTGTTTTTTGATTTTGATTCATTGGATGAGTTGAATTGATTTGGGAAATGATGATTGTGGATTCAATTGGATTGAAACCGAATCGGATTGTAAAAAACCCTAATTTCTGAGACACTTGAAGCATGTATTGGGTTTAATTTTTGATTAAATTGTGTTGGACACTATTTGTTGTTAAAGTGCATGATTAATTAGGCTAATTGATGTTTTAGAAATGTTAATTGGGTAATTAATTGTGTATTACACTTACGGTAATTAATTGTGGAATTTGGAATTTTATAAGTTAATTAATTGGGTTTAAATTGGATTTGGGCCTTATAGGTTGTAATTGGGCTTTTGGGCTTGGTTGTACCAAGTTAGGTTTAAGGCCAATTTGGTTGGATCCAATTGGGCCCAAAACCGCATCCATAAAGTCCAATTATGACTTAATGGACCTTAATTATTTAATTGGGTCTAATGGGCCAAAATTGATTTCTGGGCTTATGGGGTAAATCCCGGATTGGATTTTGGTTATTCGGTTTGACCCGAGTTGACCAAAAGTCCACGCCTTAAAGAAATTAATTAAAAGCCCATTGGACTTTAATTAAATAAACATTGGATGTTAATCGGGCTTTGAGACCCGTAACGATTGAATTTGGGTTTAAAGTCGTAAATGTTCGTTAATAAAGTGTAGTATTTAATTTGGAATTAATTAGTGAATTAGAATTAAATACAAATTGAATTGGATTTAATTATGTAATTTAATTTAATTCAAGAATTCGTACTTTGAGTACTTATTCGAAAAACGAGTTTGACTCAAGCAAAATCAAATCGTTGTTTGAACATTGGATGATCACTAATTATCAGATTAATTAATTGGATTAGATTGATTGATAACATGCTTGTGCGAATACATGGTTGCGATGCATGAATAATGTATATCGGATGGATATTCATTGGTGGGGCAATTTTAGAAATTGTAATAAATTTGATTTATTAATTGGACCTGCGTGTCTAGCCTTATCACCTCTATACTCTTTGTATTCTCTTCTCACATATTCCCCTCAATGTAAATGAGGTTTCTTTAGAAGTGTAGTGTAACGGGTAGAAGAAATATTTGTGCTAGCGGGAGAGAGAAAGAGAGATTTGATCTATGATCAATGTAAAGTATCCATCCGCATATCATTATTATTTTTTCATATGCGCTTTATTATGTGTTTAGAAGCATGTTTAAGGGTGTATTTGATGAGACCTTAACAAAGATAATCAATTGGTTGCCAATTTGCAAGCAAAAAACCCTCGCTAAATATTAAGCGTTTTCCTTCCATTGAGTGATTCTCACTCAAGATCCGAGACTGGCACTGGCTTGTTGGCCAAAGTCAAGGCCTTTGTCCGTCATGATGTGTTTGAATCACGAAGGCTTTGTTCCATATCAGTGTCTTGTCCAAGTTGTGGTTTTTTGGCCAAAGTCAAGACCACTTCTTGTCCATCGACAATGATAACGAAGCTTTCCATAGTCAATGGGTCGCGCTTAACTGGGATCACTAAGTTTGTTGTGCCAAAGCCAAGGCTTAGTTGATTAAGAGGAAAAAGGTTAGGTAATACATTGGATGTAATGGCATATATAAGATATATGTTTCGGACTTGGATGTCCCCCTACCGGATCTAGGAATTGGATTGGATCCAATCAATCTTAGAGATCTACCTAGTTAATTATCATACAATTTGCTGGCCAAAGTCAAGATTATGTGATATTTAACGGGATCCTAGCCCACTAGGAAACACGGTTTCCCGAGTACTCGACAGAGGGTTAGAGGCTCGCCGAAAAATAGTGGGAGGCAAGAATTGAATTTGCAATATTCGTTTAATTACTTGCCATACGCGCTCATTCAAATTATTTCGTCGTTAAATTAATGTTAGTTGGACTAATATTTAAAATTGTTGTTTTAATAAACAGTTGGACTGTATTATAGTTGATTATATAATTGGATTATAGTAATCAATATACTTGAATTAATTAATTTCAATTTACAGTTGATTTTATAATTGGATTATAGTAATCAATGTAATTGAGGTTAATTAATTTAAATTATATTTGATTATATAGTTGGACTATAATAATCATTATAATATATAGTACCACAAATCGTTGATTAAATAGTTGGACTATTAGAATCAAGATATAATTGAAATATTAGTGTTTAAAACATAATCTTGGGTGAAAATGTATTTAAACGACTTTAATTTTCAAATTGTGAATAATTTCAGGATGGTCCTGGAAACTAATAAGTTACTTTATTTGATAAAATAACATATTAGGCCTAAGCCTGGAGTTAAGCAAAAAAGTGGAACATGATATTTGGAATATTCATGTAATGATAACTTTAGTGCTTAATCCATTATACTTGTCATAGACCCCTTAATTTCTTTATCAGAACTAAGGATTAGATCCTTAAAATATGATAATGAAATTAAAGGATTTTCAAAGATTAGATCTTAGAAGTACTTTTATGCAATAGTAAACTCTTGGAGAGTTAATGGCTATACTCAAGGAGACAAAGCCAAAGTTTGCAATAAAGCAAGTAGCGCAAGGCACATCTTACTTCGATATTCCAAAAGGCCAAGGCTTGGCCAAAGGCTTCTGGAATGTGAAAATGGCAAAGGCAAAATCATTATAATCTTCTGGGAAGATAAATGACATATCCCAAGAAGGAATTGAAAATGAGCAAGGCTCTGACTTCAAATATATTTGTCATAAATATGTTCACAACTAGTATTAAAATTGGATTTTAGATACTTAGTATGATACATAAAATATGTACTGATGTTCAGAATCTACTATGAGTGGATACTGACTTCTATTGAGATTAATCTACGAATTGAAAACGGGACGAAAGTCGCTGTTTTAACCGTAGATACCTAAGTTTAGGAACTACCCTTTGGGTATGTACATAAATTAGGAAACTGTTATAATGTAACTAGTTTGACTAGAAACATTATCTCTATATCAGTGTATAATCCGTTGCGGATGTACCTTTATATTCTAGAACACTAAAGTGTTTTATTATATAAAGATGATATTGAGATAACCACATTAGATGTGAATAACAATATTTATATTTTGAATATAAATAAAATCTCACACGTATAACATGACAAACAAATAGCTCAAACTGATTTGATCAGGTTGAAACTTGTATGTGGCATTGTTGTCTGGGACACAAATTAAACAAGACTCGTATATCCATCCACACTTTTGAAGAGTGGGTACTAGGACTGATTTGATTCCAATCAAATAAAGTCTACGAATCTAGTTTATTGGGCAAAGTGCCTAAAACACTATTTACTTGGTAAAAGTGCCAGTGCCACCGATCTGTTAGCCCTAGTTCATAGTGAAGCAAGTGGGCCCATGTCTAGCTAGGCTAGATGTGGATATGAATATTTCGTGACCTTTACGGATGTGGCATCGCGTCATGGTTACATGTTTGTTTTGAAACACAAATCAGAAACTTTTAAAGTTTCGACACGAAATAGACAAACAGATCGGCTAAAGTATTAACCATCACGGTTAAACCATGATAGAAAATACTCAAGCAATAAGTTTTTCATATACTTGAAAGAGTATAGTATTCTTTCAATGAGGACTCCTCCCGGAACACGTCAATTTGACGGTGTGTCCGAATTGAGAGACCGAATTTTGTTGGACATGATAAGGTTAATCATGAGTCACTCTGAGCTACCATTTCCTTCAACGGATACGCTAAACAGTGCAGAACTTATTTAGAATAAGCTTCCATAATAATCTGTTTGACATATATCATATTAGATATGAAAGGGAAAGAAACCGGTTTCACATTCCTAATAATTTGGGAATGCTAGACATATGTTTGAATGATACCAAACTAGAACCCGAATCGGATAAGTGCCAATTGTAGGTTATCCTAGGGATACCATAAGTATTGTACTTATACAACTCACGAGAGAACAATTAAATTGTTGCTCACCATGCGGTTTTCCTGAGAGGAATACCGATATGCAGTGGTAAGTGGGAGGATAGTAAAACTCAATGAAAATCGGAGTAATAAATTTCCCGGCACCGAGTCCTAATGGAACACAAATAGTTTATCAAGGATGAAACTATTCCAATAATCTTCTAATACACAAGAACCGCGTAGGTCAAGAGAGTTAGAAAACAACCTGGGGTATGGGTTTCTGATCTTACCTCATAAAGATGTCTATCTTATTGAGGAATATCAACTTACTACGTATGAGGAAATGATACAAGGTATCGACTCCCTATTATGGCAAAGTGCCATAAAGTCCGAAGTGGATTCCATGTATACCAACTATGTTTGGATACTAGTTAATGTACCGCAAGGCATTGTGCCTATTGGTACTTAATAAGTCTTCAAGGAAGACATACATGGAAGGCAACATACCAACGTACTAAGCTAGGCTTGTAGCGAAAAGGTAGAGTTATCAACATTGTGTTGATAATGACGAAACCTTTTACCTGTTGCCACGATAAATCCGTTTGGATAATGCTTGCTGATGCTGCATGTTTCATTTATGAAATATGGCAGCTGAACGAGAAAACTGCTTTCCTTAAGGAAACCTTTCGGAGGATGTTTACAACATCCTGACGGTTTTGTCGAACCATAACAAGCAAACTAGGTTTGCAGGTTATTCGATCCATAGATGGATTGATGCAAGCATTAGGTTCTTGGAATTATCGTTTTGATGTAATCATAATGGTGTATGATTTAATTCAAAATGCAAATAATTCTTGTGTATATAAGGAGGTTAGTGGGAGCGCACTGACAGTGAATGTCCTAAGTAATGATGATATATCATTTCTTGGAAATGATATTCCCATAATATAATCGGTGAATGCTTGGCTTTCATGATAACGACTATAAGTCATAACAACGGTACTATAAAAGATAGTATAACAGAACAGTGAGCTGGAAATCTTCCAAGCAAAATACTGTTACCGAATAAACAACAAATGCGGGTTATTGCTGCAGCTGAGGCAGCAATAAAATCCATTTGGGTCGATAACAAATCTAATTAGATTAGATACAGTTCTATTAGCAGCTGAGCTAGGCGTCAGCACATGCTAAAGAATTAATAGTCTCATCAACGATCCAGATAAATACTTCGATATTCATCTGATTCGTTCGGATCATACATCGTGGTGATGTGATGATCGAATAAATCGCATTAGATGATAATCATGTAAATCCGCTGACGAAAACCTTTTCTCAGCAGTTTGAGCCAACCGTACATGGTTTGGGTGTCAGACACTCAAGTGACTGGCTATAGGCCAAGTGGGAGATTGTTGGACAATTATGACCCATAGCGTCACTATTTGTACAGATCACCGGGTTGTTGTACAAATTAACTATGTGACAAAGAGATTGCACTCTTATCATTTGTGATTAGATCACCAAGATATATAAATGATAAGGAGGTCCTTATGATTTGTTCCTGGATGGAAATGATATGAGACATTATCAGTCCACGAAGGATAAATCATTAAACAACCCTAGTCAGAGTATTATCGAGATTGGACATCGATAAATACATAAAAGACTAGTATTACACTTGTGCCCGTTGTGAGGGCACAACATCATAGTTCTCATGTATTTGGGTATAGGATACTCATGCAAGTGTGATAAGAGGTTGTGTTTTACCGATGGTCGCTCTGGATAGACCCCTGCGGAAACCCATCAGTAGTATGACTATGTGTCTATGGGAGTCTGCAATCAGAGTAGGTGTATTTGGTCTTAACCTGAGACTTGCACCGCTATACTTGCGACAATCAATATACTTTGGTTGCGGTCGTCCAGGACTATAACAGGTTCTGTGTACGCCAATGCTGGGTATATTTAGAATCGTAGTGTATTGGGTGTGATGTTAAGACGGAAGTATCACTCCAGTCATATGGAGATGATGGTCACATAGGATACGGAACTCGTTCTCTTTAAATGCTCAAGCTATCGGGATATTATGACTAGGTCATGTATATCCGATTATAGAGACTAGTTGCTAGACATCCGATATGTGCTTCGTACGGGGCAGACACAATTCCAGCCCCAGGCCTAGCACGTGAACATCCGATACTGGATCGACATGCCCAATACTATGGTATACTACGCTTGATATAAATCACATATTCCTATAAGGATATTTTGGAGAAGTGGGTAGGCATGGCGCTTTGCTAGAAGTCAACCTTGTCTTGTAAATCAGTATAAACGTAGTACGAGGTACTTACGTGTTGGATAGTCCGACGACCGTATTTACTGCCATATATCCAGGGATCTCATGGGTCGCTTCCCGAAGATTCACCGATGATGTATTAAAAACTATAGTGTCAAAAGTCTTTTTATTGAAAACTGTTTTCTTGAAAACTTAGTCTGAAAATCTCTTTATAAAACTTGCCTTCTTGAAAATTTCTTTTGAAACTCTGGTTTCTGAAAACTATTTTCTAAAATCTGGTAACTAAAAATTGTTTTTAAAATATGGTAACTGTGCTAATGCTCTATGTCCAGGAAAACGACTCAACTGAACGTGTCTGGGAAACACTCAACTGTTGGGGTTTTGGGCGATGGGCGCAGCAGAAGCGCGGGTCTGGGCGAAATCGTATTTTAAAACTTTTTCAAAATACCAAATAAATTATTCAATATCTAATATGAATAATTTATTCATATTTCACCTAAACCTATTTATTCAATATCAAATATTGACATAAAAAAAGTTGAAAACTCGCGAAACTTTTACGAAAACAGTTTTTCCGTAAAATGGCCTAAAACATGTTTTTGACCGAACCGACTAACCGACACTTATGGAAACTGCCCAAGTCAATTCCAATAGTGTCGGGGCATTTCATGGGCTGCCCGAACAGTGATGGATTCACTGTTTGGACAGTCGTCACCCGGTGGCTCAAAATCCACACGGTAACGCCTTTTGTTTTTGGCGTTTTCGCTTATTTCAAGTCGGAAACACTTTCAGGCAAATGTGCCAACACCCAAATTACATCCAAAACATTCATAAAACATCAATTTCATCACAAAATCAGAATCAAATCCAGACCTTTAACAGAAACCGAATTTGCCCTAAATTCATGTTTTAATCCAATTTTCACAAAGATTAATCTAATTAATCCAACACCAAAGAAGTCCCACCACATATGAACAACTCTAGAAAAATTCTAGGCTATTTAGAGTGGATCAACAACTCTAGAATGTAACTCTTCAACAATTGAACAAATTGGATGCAAATTACATTAATTGCACCCAATATGTACTTCACACATGCCTAATCTTCCTTCTCCAACAACCACAAACAAAAGCCCCAATTTTTGACAAGTAAAGGAACCCTTGAACTTTTCTAACAACTCAAGAAATAAGAAACAAGCTTTCTAGACTTTAGGATGTAGATAATTACCTTTAAAACTCATGAATCCTTAAGCTTTCTTTGAGTTTTCTTTACTTTTCTTCATGGATTTTGAAACTAATTTCCCAAACCCATTTTTAGCGCTCACGGTAGTGTGTGTGTTGTTTAAGATAATGAACACACTTTTTTTTATTGCTTTTGTTGACCGAATAGATAAGGGATAAAGAGAAAAGTATTTTGTCCTTTTTTTTTTTATTTAATCAATTAAATCAATATCACTTTATAGTATCTAATCAAAATTGGACACAATAAAGTGTATTAAAAGTCATGCTAAATGGTCCAATTAATAATAACAAGTGTGATAACAATTATCACTAATGACAATTATTAAAATAAATTAAATATAAGTTAAAGTGGTGACAAATCAAATTTGACACTTTAACCTTAATTTAATGAAAAGTGTAACTAATAATAATTAAATATTTTTCATAACAATTATGAAAAATTTAATCAATTAAATATTATTATATATAAGTATTTTATTTACATTAAATAACAAATACATATATTTAATGGAATGTGTCAAAATCTCATTTGACGAATAATTAATGTGTATCTAATCGTATTATGTATCAAATACAAATACACAATAATTATTAGCGGACAAAATCCATCCCCTAATGTATGTGTTGTCGTTTAACGGATTAAACGATCCGAATAACTCACTTAATCCTGTGTGTTGGGAAGCGGCCGCGAGTGCGCAGCGGAAAATTAAAATTATGATGCCGCTATCCCTTTGCCCAAGACCCCTTTGTTTTGATTATTCTACAAGCCTAGGCATGTTACTATATATTCTAAGCATAAAAAACTCATAAAACATGCAAAGAACATAAACTTAAACATGCTAACTATCAAAAGAAGTCTAATTAAAAATAAAGAAAGAAAAAGACTTACTTGACCGAAGACTCCTCCAGTCCTCCCTCCAATCTACAAGCTTTTCTCGAACTCATCAAGCTCTTCACGTTCCAAAGAGCCACCCCAGTGTGTGGCCACCAAAGGTGCACACACCAAAGCCAAAACTCAACGACAAGACTATGCCTGAGTGCACATGTATTTTGCCCTTGGTGCTAGCCTTGGAAATACCTCAAAACTTTACTTGAGATTCCTCTAGTCAATTAGACTTAAGTATCCTCAAAATCAGTGGCTTACTCTTAACTTTAGAGTTGCTCACTTATATAAACCCAAGATATGAAAGATTTTGGTGTAAAAATTTGTAAAGAATTCCTTGGGTTTATATAGGTGCTCCAAAGACAACAAAATTAATTAAGAATCCGATGTGGGATAAATGCTAATTAAACTTAGCCATTGGATCTTAATATAGTGGTTTAATGAGATTATAAAACCCTAATAAGAGTTTGGGCCGAATTGGAATTCAAAACAAATTAAAAAAATTAAAAAAAAAACGCAGAATTTTTTTTCTTATTCAGTTTTCCAATTCCCAAAGTGCCTCTATCGTCATTCACCAATCCCTAAGCCACTTTAGAACCTCATAAATGATCTGTTCAATAATTAAACAAATGAACCATTTATTAACAATTCCTACAACAATCATATATGCTGTTAAATTTATACTGTGCACTGTTAACCATTGATTTCGACTTTGTTGTGTGTGACCTTTTGGGTTCCCCTCAAGTTGGACATGAAATGAATCGTGATAATTTAATCGAACATAAATTATCCTCTGATCAGATGGTCGTTCGATTTCAATGACCAAAGTTGACATCAGGCAACATGCGAAGGCCCCCAAATGAGAATGAAATATATATACCCATTCTGTATGCGATTTACATATGATACGGTCCCTCGCCTCACTGTATCCCCACCGTTTGACCAAGGGTATCTAAAGTGTCTACCAATATAGTCAAAGATATGATGTTGATAGTGTCATTAATCGTGCTAACCCAAGAATCTCACATGATTCTTCCGCTGCGGCCACAGTCTCAAGCACTGATCACACATATCAAACCGCGAACTGGAATACTACTCTTATAAGAAAATATTATCCGAGAGAGTGGCAATTTTTTGTTGTATCTTTACAAAATTCATGTGTTTCAACAAATGACCCAATCATACCCTTATGACCGGATCTTTTTGAACGGGGAAGGAGAATGTCAAAGTCATTTGATCTACACATTAGATTGTAAAGACCTCAAGTCTAAGGACTAGTCATACAATCGATACATGAAAGTTCTCACAGACACATGGAAACACTCCATTTGAAAACTTTTGGCGATCAGTTGATGGACACGAGCAACTCATGCATCCATGTGATACACAAGCGGATGAATCTCCGCTAGTAGCCTATGAGATCAGTTACCCCACTTAATGGCAGATCATATCATCATGCTAGTCTCTCCGCTTTGAGAACGCCCAGATTAGTCACAAAACTATGACTAGGAACGTTTGAGAGTAATGATTCTCATAAGGCGTGGAAGCCATCATCTTATTACTCCAAGGGCTTTATTACCGTGTTTGATGATTCATATAATTTATATAAAACACGTATAATAAAGATTGCAATTTTATTAATTAATGAAAATATTGGAAATACATGTACATATAGCCCATCCACAAGTTGGGTATAGGGCATATCCCTAAAAATCTCCCACTTACACTATAACAACTAGTATGAATCTGGACACCATACTCTGGGTGTGCCTATCATGCTTTTGTTGAGTCAGCCCTTTAGTTAGAGAATCTGCAAGATTATCTTATGTGGGTATTTTCTCTATAATAACTTAT
>SKCR01006250.1:0-25206 GCA_019454045.1 Zanthoxylum bungeanum
ACATGATCAAACGGGTCGATCATCGGCACACATTATAACCATATCACATACACATCAATGATTTACTTTTAACTAAGTTTAATACATGTATATATGTACCAATAACATACGACTATGCGCTGTTGAACCAAGCAACTCATAACCATAGCTACATTCTACCCAACTCTTGGTGGCTCGGAAGTAATCTATAAGCTTAAATCTTACAACTTGATTTGTGGACATGTCGTATAGGGGTGTTCACGGTGCGGTTTGGGTCGGTTTTTTCATTTTTCACTTCAAACCGCGCGGATCGGCGGTTTGGGAAATTAGAAACCGAAACCGCAAATTTGATAAGGAAAATCGTGGCGGTTTGGGTTGGCAGTTTAGCGGTTTTGGAAGTTCGGGTTGGCGGTTTGGATTATAAATTTTTTAAAGGAAATTTTGTGTGTTTTCACATAATAATTGAAGAGAAAAAATACCTAATTTTCATTTATACATTGCATATTGTCATGTGATCATTAAATATCTTAAATTTCATGGTTAAAAAAGAAGAAAAATATAAAATAATATCTAATTTGAACGCGGGTAGGCGGTTTAGGCGGTTCGGGTCGTGGTTGGGTCAAAACCGCACACCGACCCGAAATTTACGGTTTAGTTTCGATTGATCTGAAATCATTTTTAATTTTTTTCCAAACCGCGCAGTGCAGTTCGGGTTGGTGTGGTTCGGGTCGGGTTTCGATTTGACCCGAAACCGTGATCGCCCCTAATGTCGTATATGCTTAAATCACAAATGAAGAATTTATGCACACATCATGAACATATAGCATACATATAAATTAAAATATTAAAACATGTAATTAGGACTTATACTTGAATAATATACCTAAACATATACGCAATACATGATCATAATACATATACTTCAAACTTAAACATGACCTACTACATAGAATTCAATTTGAAATTAAAACATAAACTGAAAATTCGATTTTACACAAAGGTTCTGACCCTATGCGGAATTACAAACAATAAGCAGGACAAGTCCTGTTACTGCTACTATGGAATAGAAACAGGCAATTTCTAAAACAGCCAACTAAAATAATTATGCTGCAAATGTAAAAACAATAACAATAATTAAAGCAGCAAATATAATCAAACCACACAAAATCAACACAAGTAATTTTGGTGACGAAGTGGAAAACTCTTGCGAGTAAAAAACCACTCCGGGTATATCGGCTACTAGCCCAATCCACTATATCGAGAAAAACTTACACCGATGGTCAATACCTATGGTGGCAACTCCACCGACTCAAGTACCTCTATACTGCAAGAACTCAAGGCAACTCCTCAAGCCCGCGACCCACGGTTTTCTTCAGAACCTCTGAAGTCTCTGAGTAGATTATATCACCAATGACGCCGGAACTCCGACTACCAAACTTCCTCCTAAAGAACTCTAAAGGCTTAGGGAATTTGGGTTAAGTTGTGTTGAAGGTTTATCAAAGAAACATTCACACCATCAATGAAGAAGACAAGGAGATAAGAAGTCTTCAATGGTGGAATCAAAGAGAGTTGAAAGCTTTGAGAGGTTTTGGCTCAAGGGAAATATGCTTCAACTAATGAGAATGGCGGCTAAGTGTTATATTTATAGGTAGGGTGAAAAACTAGGGTTTTTACAGGCCAAAAACGCGTCCAGATGCGAATGGCGTTCGAACGCTTACTAGAACGCTCCACGAACGCGTGCCCACTGGAAAGACTCCTTCGACGGCCATCGAACGCACAACGAACGGATGCTCTCTTGGAATGATCTCGTTCGAACCCACCAAGAACGTGACTCGAACGTTTGCTCTCTGGAATGATCCCGTTCGAACCCAATAGAGAACGTGACACTAACGCCAACCGTTCGAACACTGCAACGAACGCACTACGAACGTATGTCTGATGTACAGCAGCCAGAAAACAGTCCAATTGCACAAAGATCTTCAAGAAAGATTACAACTCAATTGAACTTGTTTTGTCACGGATACATGCCAATAAAAAATGTGCTAACAATCTCCCCCTTTGGCATTCCGTGACAAAACATTACCTAATACAAAGACTACGGTAATAGACCCAACAAAGCAAATAGTCAACTGTCAACCATCAAAACAGTGACTTATTACAAATGGACTCGATCTAACACCTAACAAGTAGTCTTGAAATTAATGCCATCGCAGCAACATATCTGCTCCCTGAAACATCCACAAACAACAATATACCGTGAAAAGCATTGAGATAATCAAGTAAACCATAAAGCGGGTAAAAATCTCATACATGTACAAGTAGAAATCCTTCTCCCCCTTAATCTTAACTCCCCTTAAAACGGAGATATCTACAGGATATTCTACGACTCTCTCCTATATATTAAGGCTCTCCCCCTTAATATATTACTCTCCCCCTTTTTGTCACAAAATGACAAAGGGTAAAAGAAACAGGAAAAATAACAGGAGAACAGGAGAAAACACATGTAAGAGCATAAACAGACAGGAATTACTCCCCCTCACTAACAGGCACATACAGTTAGCAAAATAACACACGGGAAGTAAATCAAAGCTCATAAAGGTGCACAAGAAAGAAGAGAAAAAAAATTGGTATGCAATAACATGAAGCACACACAGGCACATACTGAGATAAATAAAAATCCTGTCAAAAACTGACTGAAACAGCATTTCAAGCTGATACAATGATACCCAGTCAGTATTCAACTATTTATGACATGAAACAATATGCATCATTTTAAAAGTGGCTAAATATAACACTTATGCATATGACATAAACACCAAAGCATATCAAGCACTTGCGTGAAAAATAAAGTGCACAACGAATCAAGGCTTAAGACCTTATTTTATGAGCTGGACACAGCCAAAGAAATCCATCTCTAAACAAACCAAGTCCACAAAATAGATGTTCAAACCCAGCACCACTAGGACCTGAAAATAAGCAACATTGGTTGCATGCTATATTGTTTACCCCATAAATATCATGAGCTCATATTTAACAACTCTTTCGAGTGAAGGATTTTTGCCCTTATCTTTTGAATTTGGCCATTTTGGCTCTTTTGCACTTGAGTCTCATTTTTTTTTTAAATTATTTCTTTTTACTTTTGCACAAGGGGATAGTAAGGTCAACTAGTCAAAGGTCACACTATTCAATAAACAAAGTATGGTAGAAATTAGATTGCCAGTCCAAAACTCATACATGCGACCAAGCCTTGATAAAATAAAAACGTGTATGTGAGGTGCAAGCACATGATATACCAAAGGTTTTTATCACACACACTTATGCATATAGAGCATCAAGAAAAATAACAGCATATCATACATGCATAATCATATATCCTACATACCAGGATCACATGCACATGTTATTCATGCTCTAACAAGCCATAAAAATATTTTTGGTCTTTTTCAAAACATATAATTTTTTTTTGATTTTTTAATTTTAAAGCACAAAAAAGATAAAGACTCAAACAGGCTTGTAAAACATCCAATGGTACGTGGAGTTGTATCCCGAGTACAGATCATACTACCTGAAAATAAGCAATAATTTCTTAAATCTCTGATATATTTCAATTTATTGATTGGCTTCGAACAACTCTTGAGTGTACTCATAATGCTCCAAGCATCATGTACCTCTATGTACTGTCTGAGCAAATCTAGAACCATCGATCCTAAAATGCAGGATTTCACCCTTAGGTTATTATCATTCCATTTTTCAAAACTCTGTCATTCTTTGGGAGTAGAATCGAGATCGATTTCAACAGGCAGTGTACTGAGCGTCACATAGCTCAACTTCTCTGACTCCAAGACAAGGCAGATATTCATTCCCATTCAAAGTAG
Source organism: Zanthoxylum bungeanum (assembly GCA_019454045.1). Lineage (NCBI taxonomy): Eukaryota > Viridiplantae > Streptophyta > Magnoliopsida > Sapindales > Rutaceae > Zanthoxylum > Zanthoxylum bungeanum. The sequence goes on from SKCR01006250.1 coordinate 3,855, forward strand.
TTCTCGATTCCTTTCAATTTTTTAGAGTCCAAAAATCATGCTAATAGATTTATGATAGCCATCTATAAGAAAACAATTAAATACTAGTAGAACATTTTTCATTTCAATATAAAAACACTAATACGATTATGGATTTTAAATCTATTAGTGCCGTCCCACTTCTTTACGTAATTCTGTAATCTCCCTTAACGGAAAAATAGAAATTTGACTATCAAATTTTATAACGGGAAATGGATCCCATGATATTTACTCCAATCTCACAATAATGACGCTCTTGTTGGGGTTTTGGGCGAAGGGCGCAGCGGAAGTGCGGTTCGAGCGAAATCGTAATTTAAAACTTTTTCAAATTACTGAATAAATTATTCAATATATAATATGAAAATTTTATTCATATTTCACCTAAACATGTTTATTCGATATCATATAACGACATAAACAATAAAGAAACGTCGCAAAACTTTTACGAAAAATGTTTTTCCGCAAAATGACGCAAAATGCGTTTTTGATCGAACTGACCACCCGACACTTATGGAGACTGCCCAGGTCAGCCCCAATAGTATTAGGGCAGTTCATGGACTGCCCAGGTCAGAGTCACGATAAGTAAAGGTGAGCGTCATGACACCCGAAGGTCTGAAAGCTCAGTGTCACGATGCATGAGATCAGTTTCACGACATTGCCTTGTGTAAAATGTTGGCAGAGAGAGCATTTTTGCCTTTAATTCAATTCTAAAAACTCCCAATTTTCTCCAAACACTTCAATACACCTAAAAGTCCAATTTTAACATAAAACCAACATCAACACATGTTATACAATAAACATACATGTATTCTAAATACATATATTCATTTCTTTGAATCAAAACATAAACTAAAATAGAATCTCACAATAAAGTGACCCATGAACAATTCTAAGTCACTCAAAGGTGGTCAAATGATTCTAGAATGATAGTCATAACTCCAAGCTATAATCTAGAGTTCCAAACTCTAATTTAATATTTCATGTCCAACATGAACATTTTGACCCAATCACAAGCATATTGTGTATATGCTTCCAAAGTATCTAACCCCAAATCTTTAAATATTTAAGACTTGGATTTATACAGGACCATATTCGATATGGGGTTGTAGAAACGGATTTCGATAGAACTCTGTTAATTTTGTGAGCAGTAGTAAGTAAAGCGTAACCTTAAAGGTAATATGGAATATCCATATAGTTCATCATAGATCGTACCATATCCAATAAAGTATGATTTCTCCGCTCAGGCACATCATTGTGTTGAGGAGTTCCCGGTGGACTATATTAGGCGAGAATCTCATTCTCCCTTAAATAACTTCTGAATTCATCGCTCATGAATTCACCACCTCGATTTGATCAAAGGTACTTGATGAATTTCCCGATTTGTTTTTCTACCTCATTTCAGAATATTTTGAATTTTTCAAATGTTTTCGATTTATGTCTCATCAAATACACATATCCATATATTGACTTACCATCCGTGAAAGTCACGAAGTCTGTTGAACTATCATGAGCGGCATGATTTGATGGACCATACACATCACTATCTATTAGCTTAAATAAATCTTCAATACGGTGTCCAACACCAAGAAATTGGGCCTTTGTCATTTTCTCTTGGATACATGACTCACAAATAAGAATCTAAGATAAGATCTTCAATCAAACCATCATTAACCAATTTTGATTGACGTCTAACACCTATATGACCCAATTTCATATGCCATAATTCATTATTATTTAATTTAGATCTTTTACTTGTATTTTCCTCTACATTAAAAACATCTCGATATGTTTCTAAAACATAGTGACCGTAAGATAAAGAACATTCACATATAAAATAATTGTCTTTATCATATAAACATAAAACACAATCTTTAATGTTTATTTAATATCCCTCTTTATCCAATATCGGTAACGATATTATATGTCTGATAAGAGATGGTACATAATAGTCATGCAAAAATAATTTACATCCATTAGAAATATCTAGAATAATTGTTTCTATGGTATTGACATCCAATGTATCGTCATTCCCAATTCTAAGCTAGATCTCCCATTTGTTCAGCTTTCTTTTAACCCTCATGACCTGCATAGAGTTACAAATATGAGTGAGACTGCCGGTGTCTAACACTCATCCAGTATTTGCATCTAAGGCTAATAAAATGACAATAATAGGAAAAATATAAAGCGTACGTGAGGGTTCCGCCTTTCCTATCAGCTCTAGACAATCTTTCTTTCAGTGTCCAGACTTCTTGCAGTATAGACATGCATCACGAGCTGCATGCGGTCTTGCAGTTTTGTACTTCTTGGAGGTTCTCTTTGATATCTTATTCTTTTCGTTTTGATTTTCTTCGACTTTCTAGAAGTCTTTGAAGAGCTTGCTCCACCATGGAGGTAGAAAGTGGGATTGTCTTTCTTCAAATCTTATTCCACTGTACGTAACATGTTATGAAGTTCTTCATAACTGGCTTGCATCAAATGCATTTGAAATTTTAACACAAAGCCATCGTAAGTACCAAGCAAAGAATATAGAATTAAATTTCGACCTAACCGTTCATCGATCACTATGTCCTATCATTCCAAATATCGGATCTGGTCTATCATGTTCAAAACATAAATGCTAACCGTTCATTCATACTTGAGCATAACATGAAATAATTTCTTAAATCTCTGATATATTTCAATTTATTGATTGGCTTCGAACAACTCCTTGAGTGTTCTCATAATGCTCCAAGCATCAGGTACCTCTATGTACTGTCTGAGCAAATCTAGAACCATCGATCCTAAAATGCAGGATTTCACCCTTAGGTTATCATCATTCTATTTTTCCAAACTCTGTCATTCTTCGGGAGTAGAATCGAGATCGATTTCAATAGGCAATGTACCGAGCGTCACATAGCTCAACTTCTCTGACTCCAAGACAAGGCAGATGTTCATTCCCACTCAAAGTAGTTCTCGATTCCTTTCAATTTTTTAGAGTCCAAAAATCGCGCTAATAGATTTACGATAGCCATCTATAAGACAACAATTAAATACTAGCAGAACATTTTTCATTTCAATATAAAAACACTAATACGATTATGGATTTTAAATCTATTAGTGCCCTCCCACTTCTTTACGTAATTCTGTAATCTCCCTTAACGGAAAAATAGTAATTTGACTATCAAATTTTATAACGGGAAATGGATCCCATGATATTTACTCCAACCTCACAATAATGATGCTCTTGTTGGGGTTTTGTGCGAAGAGCGCAGCAGAAGTGCGGTTCGAGCGAAATCGTAATTTAAAACTTTTTCAAATTACCGAATAAATTATTCAATATCTAATATGAATAATTTATTCATATTTCACCTAAACATGTTTATTCAATATCAAATAACGAAATAAACAATAAAGAAACGTCGCAAAACTTTTACGAAAAATGTTTTTCCGCAAAATGATGCAAAACGTGTTTTTGACCGAACCAACCACTCGACACTTATGGAGACTGCCCAGGTCAGCCCCAATAGTGTTAGGGCAGTTCATGGGTTGCCCGAACAGTGACAAATTCACTGTTTGGACAGCCGTCACCCGGTTGGCTCAAAAGTCACCCGGTAACGTCGTTTTTTGCCGTTTTCGCTTATTTCAACTCTGAAATACTTTCCGGAAATTGTTCCAACTCCCAAAACACATCCAATACATTCATATGACATCAAATTCATCACATAATTTCCAGTTTACTCAGATCTGATCCAGAAACCGAAATTACCTATTTTTCATGCTTTAAATCCAAATTTCAAGATTAATCTAATTAATCATAACACCAATTCAAATCACCACATATGAATCACCCAAGAACAATTCTAGGCATTACAAGAGTGGTCATAACACTCTAGAATGGAAAATCATCCTCAAATGATCAATTTGGACAACAATTACAATAATTTCATCCAAATACACTTCACACATGCACTTCACTTCCAATTCCATCATCCAACACCAAAAGCCTCAATTTTAACAAGTAAAGAAAACCCTAAAACTATTCTAGGAACACAAGAACAAGAAATAAAATTTCTAAGCTCAATAGCATAAATAATTACCTCTAATTCTTCTTTTTCCCAAGCTTTTTCTTGTGTTTTTCTTCACTTTTTAACTTGAACCATCAAGCAACTTTTGAAACCCATTTCATATGAAGCTCTCAGCAATAGATGATGATCATGGAAAAAGAAAACAAAATTTTTAATTTAAATGATGGAAGACCGACTTTTAGGGGTAAAAACGTCCATTTGGCAATTTAATCAAATTAAATAATAATTAACTGTATGATAACCAATCAACACACATAAAATATAATCAAATCATGTCATATGTTCCAATAATAATTGGATAAATTTCATAACATTTATGAAATTTTTTTATTAATTAATCATTTAAATAATTAACAATTAAATATCCAAATAATCAATTAATATAATTATTATTATATATTTATTTTATTTATAATAAATAACAAATACATATATTTATGGCATGTGTCAAAATCTCATTTGACGAATAATTAATGTGTATCTAATCGTATTATGTATCAAATACAAATACATAATAATTACGATTGGCCAAAATCCCTTAATGCATGTGTTATCGTTTAACCGATTAAACGATTCGAATTAACTCATTTAATCCGATGAAGTATCATGAATAATCCGTATTATTCATATCATGTTGCCCAAGTGCTCATCGAGTACACTTCATATTGTGGGACTCTCTAAGTTTAGGTTTATCCGTCACGAAATCCAATTTTGTGTCCATAATTCACCCACTCATGAATTATGACGACCACAGATAATCTCGCTAAACTATGCAAGCCGAGGTCATTACATACGTATAATCCATCTGTCACAGACTATCCATATTATACATGAGATATATATGAAAACGTCAAATTCATTCGGTATAATATAGTCGATTTTCAATTTACGATCTATAAATAACACTCAGAATTGATTTCCGAAGTTATACCATGGCCATGGATTTACTAGATCATAAACACGTGAGGATGCATATGCCTTGTACACATGACTGACGAATCATCTCTTGATACGCACTGGATATCATGAGCATCGGTCCATACCTAACGAACATGTGGAGGTCTGATCATGAATAGATTGTTGACGTGACTGCCATCAAAGTGTGGAGGATAGCTCATATATCCTACTGTGGTATCTCAAGTCAAAAGACCACTATGCTCGCTCAACTCGGGAAGATTCCTATTGACGTTGGTGTACCATCTATTAGGAAATCTTCAGTGAGTCGTTCAGTGTCTTATAAAATAAATACCTACATGTTTATACGAGTCTCCCGAGACTCATGGTTCATTGGGATAAACCATCGGACCAAGTCACGATATACGACATTTACTGGTCTCAGCGGATTTTACTAACCGATCTGTGTTATTAAATCTTGACCAGGAACTTTATTTAAGGATATATATCTTATAGTGTGCTTCCCAATGTCAATTACAAACTACGTTGTAACTGCGCACTATAATGTAAATCCTAGGGTCTTTGTATAATATACACGTATCACTAAACCAGATTTAGTTTCGATCTAATCATAATCAGATATCTAATTGTAATTAGATCGAATAAGTGTATAAAAGACAAGGGTGCTACCATTAAATTATTAATATTATGGAAAATGGAATTGCTCGTATTTATGAATCGGACATAAATACGATCCGGATTGGCACTCTGAGCACCAACCCTAACAGCTCTTGACCTTCATAAACTCATTAGGTAGACCTCAAAGGTCAATCACATTCATGTGACTCCTAAGTTTGGTCCTGAACCATTTCTTATCCTCATAATAATGACGGTATTGGATTAAGACGTGTTCTAAGTGTATATTTGTCAATGTGCACTAATGATCTTCATAAGTACACCCTCACAGTAATGACGGTATTGGGTGACTACGTTAACTCATCACGCTACATCTAGTATTTTACCGGAGCGACCTAAGTTCCGACCACTTATTTTCGACCACTTATACTCTCACAATAATGACAATATTGAGCATAAGTAATAAGAAATTATTCATCTCTGTATTGACAAGACAGACCTTCCAATAATACTCAAACATTATTAACACTATTAATTAAAATTAATCACCTAATCATTGGAGATTTATGAAAATCAAGTCATCAACATGCTCAGTCAAAATAAAAATTTTAATTTAAAATATGCAATGAATATCCAATATGACTTATGCATAATTAAATTAAAATTACAGAGATATAGATTCAAATACATGTATTGTGTGGTTAAGACCTGCACTGATACCATTCTGTTGGGGCGGATATGGGACTCCTAGGGTCAGATCGGTGTCCCGTGCAGCGTAAGTGGGTCTAACCCATGGATATCAAAGATATGTGTATTTTTAAATTATTTTATAGAATAATATATTCCGTTACAAGTTCATATGAAAAAACGGGGACCAAATCGGAGTTCGAAAACTCCGGAATGGAGAAAATGAAGTTTCAGCGCTCATGGGCAACAACTCTCAGAGTGTAACGACGCGAAGGCTTGAGAGTCGCGACGCCCAATCTGTGAATGCTCAGCATCGCGACGCGAAAGGGTTAACGTCGCGACGTCCGAAGGTATGAGAGATCAGTGTCGTGACGCTAGAGATCAGTGTTGCAACGCTGCCCTGTGTAAAATATTGGCAGAGAGCATTTTTGCCTTTAATTCAATTCTAAACACTTCCAATTTTCTCCAAACATTTCAATACACCTAAAAGTCCAAATTTAACATCAAAACCAACATTAACATATGTCATACAACAAACATACATGTATTCTGAATACATATATACTTTTCATTTAATCAAAACATAAACCAAAATAGAATCCCACAATAAAGTGACTCATGAACAACTATGAGTCACTCAAAGATGGTCAAGTGATTCGAGAATGGTACCCATAGCTTCAAGCTATAATCTAGAGTTCTAAACTCTAATTTAATATTTCATGTGCAATATGAATATTTTGACCCAATCCACAAGCATATTGTGTTTATGCTTCCAAAGCATCCGTACATAATTAATTAGCCTAATTTTAACATCAAAATATATTATTATGTATCCAATACATAATTCATCACTATATGTCTCACTAATGATAACTCACTAATGAAAAACATTGCTTTGGAGATGATCAAACTTACCTAGCAAGCTTGATTCCAAGATCCAATATTCTTCTCCTTGTTGAAATGTTGTGGAGAACTTTCATAGCTACCAAGCTTGGTTCCATTATCTAATCATTTTCTCATTGTTGAAATGTTGTAGAGAACTTCCAATGCTTCTTTAAACACCTCATTTACTTTGGCTAATATTTCTAATTATTGCTTGTTTTATCTTTCTCAAGCTTGATTAAAACTTTACTCAAGCTTGTCTTTTATAACAAAACTTAGATAATTTTTAATTAATAAAAGTTCTAATCAACTTTTATGTGGGCTTAATCCAATTTGTCCAAATATGTATAATTAGGTGTGACTAATCACATTTGTCTACCACTTTGATTTAATCCAATTAAATCAAGACATAGTTTAATTAATGGATAAGTTGTATATCTACCACTTTGATTTAATCCAATTAAATCAAGTCAGATACACCTATTATTATAGATTTATAATTGCCAAAATATCCCCCCATGGTAGAGATATTTATGAAATTACAACAAATCCCTTATGTGATTTTGGATTAATCCAATTGGATCAAAGTAAATAAGAAATGTTATCCAATAACACTTAATTATTTTAGTTGATAATTATAATATCAAATATTATTTATTATAAGAAATTATCAGCTACCCAAATTCTCAATGAGTACACTTCACATTGTGAGACTCTCTAAGTCTAGACACGTTTGTCATATAAGCCTAGCTTATATATACACAATTCGTCCACCTCCGAATTTACGAAGAACACGAACGACCTTTCTGAATTATACAAGTCGAGGTCATCACATATGCTTAACAATTCATCCGTCGTAGGCTATCCGAGTTGTGTTTAAGAAAAATAGATTACATCATCAAGTTTCTGAGGCGCACATCTCATGTCGACATGTCCGTGATTCTTTACACATATGAGCCGACGGATCCTATCTTGATACGCACTTGATTAATGAGTACATCGGTCCACACCCCACGAACATCTAGCGGTCAGAACATGAAAAAGTCTCTGACATATATGGCATCAAAGTGTGAAGGATCACACACAAAATTAATGTTATCCTATAGTCAAATGATCACATTTGATACTCGACTCGAATATATTCCTATTGACGGTGGTGTGTACTTCCAACTATTAGGAATCACATGTAAGTCATTCAATATTCGCTCCAACGAATACCCACATGTTTATACGAGCTTCTCTTTCTCATGGTACATAGGTTTAAACCATTGGAACTCGAATTCCAATATACGACATGTGTTAGTCTTTTAGGTTATAGGAATTCGACCGTATTCCAAAATCAACAACTAGGAATATTTTCTTTAAGAATAATTTATAATAATAATACTATCTCAATGTCAGACCACTCAGTATCGAGTATTACTTTATGACTATTCTAAGGTCGATGTCATTCTCAGCATGTTTATATATATCAATCTAATATGCGAAATGACATTATCATTAATAAGATTGAAATGAAAATGTAGTTATTTTATTAGATAATAAAATATAATATACAATACATTATTCAGATTGACTCTCCAAGTATCAACTCCAACACAATCTCCCTACCAAATTAGTTAATAAACACATGTTTACCATGCCTTCACCTTTCAAAACAACCCCTTCCTAAATTGCCCGATTCGGCCATGACTAAGACTAACACATTATAATACTTTCTCAAATACATCACTAAGAAACTCCACCCTAAGCATGATTATCAGGTTCATATCATCAATTAACCCATAAACAAATGACTCAATTTTCCCCTTAATACTCGGCCAACTCAACCATTTCTTGCATTTCATGCTATTGTTTCAAACACATCAATATTTTAACAAGAAGAACTCTTAACGTGTTTCTTGTAATCCTAAAATTTCAAGTTTCAAACACACAAAGAAACTTCCCATCACTCGGCCACATTGACCCATTCATAAAATTGACCAAACCCAAACAATCTCATGCATATTTCATACCATGACATCTAATAAACGTACATTAACTCTCAAAATTACTCACCAAGCCTTGACACCTTAAGTGTCCCTAACTCCCTCATTCGGCCAAAGAGAGACCAATAACAAGCTTGTTGATTTAACTTTTGTTTCATGCATAATACACTTCACAACAATGAATCATCCATAATTAAAAATTCTAATCATCACAACGGAGCATTATAAGCATGATTCATGTTTGGGTATTTCCAAATTCAAAATGCAACCCAAATCTAAGCATGTATCATCACAATAACATAAATTCACCTTTAAATTCCTCTATTTAAACAAAACAACACAATCATGTTCAAGGGTTCAAAAATTCGAAATTTGGGGGTAATAATTTCGCGTAAAAGAATCTGCTTCATGAAGTGAAATGAGAGAGAAAGCTCACTTGCCAACTCTAATCTAAGTAAATAAAGCCATTAGAGTTCACAACATTCCTAGGTTTGAGCATGGTAACTTGGAATTTATTCAGGAAGCTTTGAAATTTAAAGAAAGAATGAGAAGGGAAACTTACATGGTAGGTGATCTGCTTGAAGAAGACACTCTTTTCTTTGTTGCTGGCGTGGGGAAAGAGAAATTTTTTTCCTTGTTCTAAGATTGGAGAGGAGACGTGTGAAGAAGGAGGTGATATATATCATGTGCCGGGTGTATATGCCATCTCTCTCACAGCAGGCGGGCCCCACACAGTTGTGGGTCGGGGTGTTAGCTTGGTGGTGTAGGGTTCAACATCTCACCTTGAGGTCATGTGTTCGAATTCAGGGAGTGCGTTTCTTGAAAGAGCCTGGATCAGTCGAAAATTTTACCTACTCCGTTTAAATTTAGAAATGATGGTTTGACGGCGAAATTTCCAACAATTCAAAAAAAAAAAAAAAAAAGAAAGAAAGAGTTGGCCACTAACTGTAACAGTACCGGTGGATCATGTTTAATGCATTTATCCACCCAACCTTCGTTTTTTATGCATACAAGTATTATTTTTTTTTTGGGTTTAAAATTGATACATAATTGGTGATTATCGGCATATGTAAATGATTTTTTCTCGTGTTTGTCTATAACAAGGCTAAATCATGAGCCACTTGACGTTCTAACCTAGTTTCAAATTTAATACCTCATTTCAATGATGTGTTGAAAGATGTAAAAAAATCAATATTTATTGAAAGGTAAATGAAACATTTTCTTATATAAATTGGTTGTTTAATACTTCTGGAAATTAAAATTAGTCAATTTATTTGTTATAATATAATATTTCTAATAACAATTTTTCTTCTTGAAATTACTTGAGTATCTCAGGTGGGATTATATTCAAATGGGAAATGAAATTATCAAAGACATGGATCGGTTGTTAGCTTTTGAGAAAGCATTGAACACATGGGCTAATTGGGTTGCCAATAACGTTAATCCAACCAAAACCAAAGTCTTCTTCCAAGGCATTTCACCAGATCACGTGAAGTAAGTTGGAGTTTTAGATTATTTTTATTTTATTTTATATCTCCTTAAAATCAATATCTGAAACAGTGGAAGCGACTGGGGGCAATCAAATGCAAAGAGTTGCGCACAAGAAACAAAACCAGTAATTGGATCCAAATATCCAGGAGGTGTTCATAAAGCAGAGGTAGTAGCAGAGAAAGTAATAAACAAAATATCAAAGCTCAAGGCAGTGAATTTGTTGAATATCACAACTCTTTCTCAGCTAAGAAAAGATGGACACCCTTCCTTTTATGGCATTGGTGGCCACATTATTGCAGACTGCAGCCATTGGTGTTTGCCTGGTGTTCCTGATACTTGGAACCACCTGCTTTATGCTTCTTTAATTCAAACCTAGTTAAAAATAAAATAAATAATGTTGTAGTTCTATAATAAATAGTAATAATCAACCAAACATCTTTATTTTATTGTTAAATTATGTTTTATTTGAAGTAGGTTACATTGTCAATCCAACAAATGATATCAGAGTCATTTTTTATAAGGGATCGATAATTTCTCAAATAAGATTCATTTTGTGCTACAAATGGATTTTATGATGAAATGACAATAAATAATGGCGAAATCATAGATAAGTGAACGAGACAAATAACTCCCCGTTCAATCCAAAAATATGTTAAAATTTGTCATATGTTTAAGATATACTCTGCAGTCTGTCTGCAATGCTCCTCTGTACTGTTGATCATTGTGTTGACGTACAAGTTGTTATTAAATGCTTATGTGGCGGCTGCTGATTGGTTAAGTGGTTTAGAGTTTGATAGAGATAATCTGTTGTTTTCCCGCCTAAAGTCAATTAAAGGGATACAACTGTCATTTCATTTGTCTAGATCTTAGTATATATTCCTTTCCTTCTTTGTAAATCATCAGTGGGAATATTAATACAATTCAGCTACAAATTCTCCTTGTTCTTATGCTTTCTCAGCAACTTTCCTTCAGATTCTTGTTAACCAAATACTTTACTAAAGTGTAACAAAACTTAATTTGGTATTAGAGCTTCAGGAACTATGCTTCAATGGCTTCTTCAAGCTCAAACGTCATCAGTTCTTCTTCCTTCACTTTTACCACTCCAATCAAGTTGGATCGATCAAATTACTTGATCTGAAAATCTTAAATTTTATTTTCAGTTTGAGGAAACGATCTCATAAGACCAATTAATGGCACCAAACCTTTTCCAAAATCAATTTCTTATTCCTAAAGATGGTGATCAGAATATCACAACTGTTGGGTTTCATAGCACATGCGAAATCAATCAAATAAAATAAATTTGATTTATTTAACCCCAATTAAGTCATGGATCAAGACTTTGATACCTTTCACAAAAATCACATCTTGAAATCAAATAAGAAACATATACTTTACATTAAAGTCAATCATATACTTTACATTAAACAAAGCAGTCTCGAGGCGCCTTTTGAATCTCACGTTTTTGGACTAACAACGGAGATCGCGGGATGTACTGTCGTATATCCCTCTCCCACTCACTATTTTAAACTTAAGGTTTCTATCTAAAATATTTAATATTTTATCCTAACTAGTGTGGATAAACTTATGGCGGCTAAAGCATAATTTATTTACACTAATTTGTCATAAGTGAGCTAATCAATTTTAACTATTAAAATTGTGTCACTAATATCCTATTAGTCTCAACTAACAGTTTTACTCTATTAAACTAATTTAATTAGAGTGGTATAAGTGAGCTACAATATTTTAACCCTTAAAATACTAGGCACTTAAAAGTCTAAAAACATTGAATTCTAAATGGTCAAAATTTTAATTAAACATTTTAGTAAATCTTAGTGCGTTATAAAATTCAATGGTACGTGAAATTGTATCCCGAGTGCAGACCATATTTCCGTCCATACGGAATCAGCTATGTAATTTATATCCGGGTTTCCATCCTATATACCAATGGAATTTATTATGCACCAATTATGTCCAATATATTAGAATTCAAGTTTTAGACACTTATTCCCATTAATCTAATTAATTATTTCAATGCATATCATTTTCTAACTTAAACATTTTAAATTACATAAAATCATAATTTTATGTCTATAATGATAATGCATCTATGACATGTTATGGCAAGTAAAATGCACGAGTGGGCACCCTAGGCTATATGACATGTTATTCAAACAATTCGAAATAAACATACATATAACATAATAAAAATTATTTTGCATTGACCGGGCTCTTATTTTTCTATACTAATCTAATTAGTACAAAAGATTCACCAAGACATTCCTTGGCCTTCAAATCCCGCTCCGAAGTGGTGTTGGCTCTCTTTGCGACTTCGGTGCTCCCAATTACAAAGAATTGAAACTTTACATTGAAAATTAAAATTACAACAAATATAAACAATGGCCTTACATCCCAAAACCAAAACCAACTACAAAAATAAGAGCCAGAAATATTTACGACCAATGCAAAATCCATTCATCACATGAAAATACAAAACCATTCATCACATGAATATCACACATGTGCCACTCATCTAAACATGCATATCATATTTATAACTCATATAAACATATTAAAACAGAAACTTTAAATGAAAAAGTGAAGGGGTAAGAGCACTTTTCAACCTCGCTCTTGATGTCAATTGTAGGGAACGATTTCCCTCGCGCAGCGGAAGCGATTAGGCTCACGGATCGAACTTGAAAAATTTATCTGCTCTTCCCTTTGCTTGGCCGAACCACACCAATGGATTCACTGATGTTTTGGACAAAATCTGAGCTCCGGAATAGCCCCGAAACAGTCCCCGAACAGCCCTTGAACTGCAGTGAAATGACGGACTGTTTTGGACACGTTATGGGCGCGAACTGCACCCAGTTTCAGGTCTGATTTGCGCCACTCACTGCTCAATTTCAGATCTGATTTTTCTCCAAAAATCAATCCTAACACAACCCTAAAATTATCCTAAAGTGTTTCCCAAAATCCCGAATGAAAACCAAACAAAACGGAGCTTCCTGAGAACTTGTATCTGCGCAAATTGCAGGGATTCCAGGGGCTGGTTGCCGTGACTTGCGTTAAGTATTTGGGGATGTTTTTCAACGTCACGAGGTCTTCCGAACTATGTCTCGACACTAACGGAGGGTAGTGTGTGCTACACTCACAAATTAATCTCTAAACGGTTTAGAGAATAATCACACACACCAAAAGAATTCTCAACTCTTGAGAGCTTGGAGAAGGAGATAGAGGCTAGGGTTTCTAATGACTTGTGTATTAAAAATAAATCATAATTTATCTTTTATACTTATGGTTAATTTTTTTTATAAACAAATCAACAACTAGTCTCCCAATCTCTATGGAATTGGCCAAGGGGGGGATTAGGAATCCTTGTTTTATTTTGCTTCCAAAATAAACCAATCTTACTCCCTTTAGGACTCCAAATTTTCGGCCAAGGGGGATTTAATTTGGATTTGATTTTGTTTCCAAAACAAACAAATCCTATTCCTTATCCAATAAAGAATCCTACCTTGGTAATAATCCTTAGCCTTATTAAATTATATCATATATAATTTAATGTTCTAATTTAATAATTATCATATATAATTATTAATACTTTATATTAACTTTTAATATAAAGTCTCATTTGTGATATAATTATTATTAATCATATTAATAATATTTATTCCTTTTGTGAGTATATAATTGGACCATCCAATTATATTAGCTCTGCTATAGTAAATCGAGCTAGCACGTGGACCTACGGTTCTGAGCTCCAATAATCTCGAAATATTAATTAAGCTCTTATTAAATATTACGAATTATTAACTCCGGGTTATTCCACTAAAAACCCGAAGTTGCACTCTCGTCGCCGTAGATAAAATATAAGGCCGAACAAAGTCGGTGTCCACCGATATAGTCATTGCATACGAATTGATCCTTCACGAATATCTCGTAATTAGAGCCGGGTCATAATGTCCGTTATACCCCTCTAATTATTTTATCTTAAGTACCATTGATTCTCTAATGAACGATTTATTCACACTGTTATGAATATTAATCTTTTTTTCGTAATAGAAAAACTTGAGCGTTCAAACCTTTCAAGTACCGAATCAACCCTTAGAGAGATACTCATCTACTTCTCGTAAGAAGGAGTGAATTCCATGTCTATGTAAAACGTTCCCAGCTACATACCAGACTATGCCCCCAAAGTACGTAGTTATTGGTTGGGATTGCTACACCAACCACACCTCACATTTGTAAATCAAAGGACACAACTCGTTATGCAGGAGTTCGTAGTATACTCAGGATTAAGATCAATCCATATATGACCATCAAGTAGATCGAAATGACTTTCTTTGTTTAACGGATATTATAAGAATGTCATTTCTATCTAGGCCCAGTCCTATATGATCACATCATATAAGGTGCCTCCATTCTCATGTTTCTACATGGACGATCCGTATTAAGATCGTCATCCAAATATAGAATGGACCGCAGCTATAGATAAACCACAAACAAAGTACCCGGTTTGTTTGCTCTCTATGGACTATTTAAGATTACTAACTTCAGTCTTAAATCCTCTGGTGCATGACGTTCATACACCAAGTCTGAAGGTACATAAGTAATCTACGATATTTATGAAGATATACAATATGCGATATTGAACAAACAATTAGATAAATGAATAATGCATCCTTTTATTTCTAAACACATGAAGCCGTTTACATCAGATGTAGCTCTAGGGAATACATCCCAACAATCTCCCACTTGCACTAGAGCAAATGGGACATGTCTCGCAAACCTAGACCATCTAGGTGAACATCAAACACTTTAGCCGGCAAGGTCTTTGTAAACGGATCAACAAGGTTCTCTGCGGATGCAATCTTTGTGACGGTAACGTCGCCTCTCTGCACTATCTCCCTGATGAGATGATATTTCCTCTCTATATGCTTTCCCCTCTTATGGCTTCTTGGTTCTTTGGAGTTTGCCACTGCTCCACTATTATCGCAATAGAGGGTGGGTGGTTTATCCATATCTGGAACAACTTCCAAATCTCCCAAGAATTTACGGAGCCAGACTGCTTCTTTAGCTGCTTCACAAGCCGCTACATATTCAGCCTTCATTGGTGGAGTCGGCAATGCAAGATTGCTTTATACTCCGCCAAACAATAGCCCCACCACTTAGGATGAACACTGATCCAGATGTTGATTTCCTGGAATCGACATCTGTCTGAAAATCAGAATCTGTATATCCTCTTAGGATCATATCCTCTCCAGAATATACTAGCATATAATCTCTCGTTCTCTTTAGATATTTGAGAATGTGTTTCACAGCCACCCAGTGATCCAATCCCGGATTTGACTGAAACCTACTGAGTACTCCCACTGCAAAACACAGATGTCCGGTCTCGTGCATAACATGGCATACATGAGACTACCAACTGCTGAGGCGTATGGGATATGTCTCATTTCCTCAACGACTTGAGGTGTCTTAGGAGATTGTTCCTTCGACAAATGAATTCCATGCCGATAAGGCAGATTACCTTTCTTGGAATTCTGCATCCCGAATCGCACAAGAATCTTGTCGATGTAGGATGCCTGAGATATAGCTAATAGTCGTTTCTTGCGATCTCGAAGTATTTGGATCCAAGAACATAACTTGCATTTCCCAAATTTTCATTTGGAATTGCTCAGCTAGCCAGGTTTTTACGTCTGATAATATTCTTACATCATTCCCAATAAGTAAGATGTCATCAACATATAAGACAAGAAAAACCACCTTCCCGTCAATGACGCGCTTGTATACACAAGGCTCATCAACATTTTGCTCAAAATTATAAGACTTGATCGTTGTATCAAATCTTATATTCCAAGATTGAGATGCCTGCTTGAGTCCATAAATGGACCTTTGCAGCTTGCAAACTTTTTGCTCTTGACCTTGGGCGGTGAACCCTTCTGGTTGTATCATATAGATACTTTCATCAAGATTGCCATTCAAGAATGCAGTCTTGACGTCCATTTGCCAGATTTCATAGTCATAATATGCAGCTATGGATAGAAGAGTGCGGATGGATTTTAGTATAGCTACTAGCGAGAAAGTTTCCTCAAAGTCAACTCCCCTCTTTATGGGTATAACCCTTGGCCACTAGTCTAGCTTTGAAGGTCTGTACCTTCCCATCTGATCCCCTCTTTCTCTTGTAGATCCACTTGCAACCTATGGGATTCACTCCATCAGGTTGGTCTACAAGTTCCCAGACGAAGTTGGAGTACATCGACTCCATCTCCAGGTTCATGGCTTTGAGCCATTTTTCTTTGTCAGGATCATCCATTGCACTACTGTAGGTCAATGATCATCTACACCATCGCTGGAGGCGACAACTTGTGCCTCTCCAACCCCTAAGTAGCGATCAGGTTGTCGTACAACCCTCCCACTACGTCTGGGTGGTAGATCATTCTGACTTGGAAGTATCTGACTATCAGATGTCGAAGGTGATATGTATTTGTCAACTTTTGTTGACGATGGCGCGCTGGTCGAACCAGTAAGTAACTCCTCGAGTAACATTTTACTACGAGGTTTGAACTCCCTCATGTAGTCCTCCTCTAGAAAAGTAGCATTTGTCGATACAAATACTTGTTATCATCGGGACTATAGAAGAATCCTCCCCTAGTTTCCTTCGGGTAGCCTACAAATAGGCACACCTGAGAACGTGGTTCCAACTTTGTAGTCTTATTCTTCAGCACATGTGCTGGACACCCCCATATGCGGAAATGTCGTAAACTAGCTTTATGACCATTCCACAACTCTAAGGGGAGTCTTAGGAACAGACTTAGATGGAACTACATTAAGGATATACATTGCGGTTTGCAGTGCATATCCCCAGAATGAACTAGGTAGTGAGCTATAACTAAACATAGATCTTATCATGTCTAGTAGGGTTCGATTTCTCATTTCTGCAACACCATTTTGTTGTGGTGTTCCAGGTGCTGTGAGCTGGGATATTATCCCGTGCTCAACTAAGAATTCCTCGAAGTCTCTGTCGAGGTATTCTCCTCCTCACGATCGATCGTAGAGTTTTGATTGTCTTACCTAATTGGTCTCAACCTCAGCACGATACTCTTTGAACTTTTCAAAGGTATCTGATTTGTGGTGCATTAGGTAGACATACCCATATCTTGAATAGTCGTCAATGAATGTGACGAAGTATTCATAACCACCTCAGGCTTTTACATTCATCGGTCCGCAAACGTCCGAATGTATTAGCTTTAGGGTTGATTGGCTCTTATACCTTATTTTCCAGAAAAGGTGTCTTGGTCATTTTTCCTTCTAGACAGGACTCACAAACTGGTAAAGTCCCGAACTTTAACTGGGTCTAATGGCTCCATCCTTTATCAATCTATTATATTCGGTCAAGGTTGATGTGACCAAGTCTAAGATGCCATAGATATGTGTCATCGTGAGAAATCTTTTGCCGTTTCGTTTTTGGGTTTTTTTCAACCTTAAACATTTCAGTGCGAGCAGTGACTTATGCGTTAAACGGTCTTAACATATACAAGTTATTTTCTGAGTTTCCTGTGCATATAGTCAATCCATTCTACTACCAATAATAACCAAATTGCTATTAAAAGAAATAGAATAACCATCATCCATAAGTCTAGAAACAGAAATCAGATCCTGCGGAAAACCATGAATGAATAACACATCGTTCAAATTTAAATAACTATTATTAAAAAACTTAAACTAGAAACTCCCACTGCTTCTTGCTCTGAAACGGCATCCCCTGTCCCGACTCTCATGGTGTAGTCACCTTCAGCAAGGTCCCTCCATGAATCAAGTAGCTGTAAAGAAGAACAACATGGTTAGTGGCCCCCGGAATCAATAATCCAAGCGGATTTGTCATCCTCCACCAATAGAGATTCAATAACGAGTAAATCATATTTACCTATTTCCTTTTTCTCTCCTTTAGCTCAGCAAGGTATTTAGGACATTCCTTTTCCAATGCCCATTCTTGTCGCAATGGAAACATTTTCCTTTGGGCTTGGAATCCTTGAGCCTTTAGCCTTGTCTTGTTCTTCTTTTTCATGGCTTTACCTTTAGCCTTTCCAGTGCCTTTCTTCTTCTTCTTTGAAGCAGATTTAGAAGATTCGGCAACATTTGCCTCTGCACTGGATTTACGAGGATCCACCAGCATGGACTCGTAATGGGTGAGCTCATTTAGCAGTTGGTTCAAAGTAAAAGTCAACTTGTTCATAACATAGTTGCTCTTAAACTGCAAGAAAACTCTTCGGAAGAGTTTCCATGATCATGGTCACCTGGCTACACTCGTCAATACGAGCTCCATGGGTTTCAGCAGTATTGAGATAAGTCATCATCCTTAAGACATGCTCTCGGACTGATGTCCCATCCTTCATCCTAGCAGTCATCGCTGAGACCATGGCCTCATGGCGTTGACGCTCCGAAGGTTGCCCAAACATGCCCTATAATGACTCCATCATCTGTGATGCTAGAGCCATAGGTTTATGCTTTGCAGCAAGAACCTCAGACATCCCAGCTAGCAAGTAGCAGTGGGCTTTCTCATTTGCTGCGACCCATTTCTAATAGGTATCGCACACAACTTGGCCGGCATTTCTGGGCGGCTCAGGATGACGTTCCTCCGTCAGGACAAACTTTAGGTCTTCACAGACCAGGATAGCGTTCATGTTACTTTTCCATTTTACATAATTTTCTCCGTCAACTTATCATTTGAGAGAATGGAAATAATTGGAGAAACCATGGCTGAAAAAAAAAAACATGCATTTAACATTCATTCATCGCATATTAAAATCATCAAAGAATTTTGGCATAAAATTAAACATGATGCATGAACCATGAATAATGAATAAGAAACATTAAAGAATTACTATACCACAGAGATCTATCATCCCACAAGTAGTGCCGCCGTAGGGTAGGTCAAGTACTCGCATGATAGATTGAGACAATCTCAGCTGTTTTAATATATGATGCGGGAATAACTCTTATTCCTATATTAAACAACTACCGTTTTTTTTATCAAGGAGTTTCATTAACCGTTAATAACTCCTTTGTGAGTGTAACCCGCCGTTTCGGGATCTTTGACTCAACAAGTGAAGTGCCGCCGTAGGGTAGGTCAGTTCACAAGATACATCTAGAATCCCTATCCTTTCGGAACCTAAACTTGATATTGACCCAAAATGGACACCATCCGTAGGGGGACGAAAACAAAGCCGTCTCGAGGCGCATTTTGAATCTCACGTTTTTGGACTAACAATGGAGATCGCGGGATGTACTGTCGTATATCCCTCTCCCACTCACTATTTTAAACTTAAGGTTTCTATCTAAAATATCTAATATTTTATCCTAACTAGTGTGGATAAACTTATGGCGGCTAAAGCATAATTTATTTACACTAGTTCGTCATAAGTGAGCTAATCAATTTACCTATTAAAATTGTGTCACTAATATCCTATTAGTCTCCACTAACAGTTTTACTCTATTAAACTAATTTAATTAGAGTGGTATAAGTGAGCTACAATATTTTAAGTCTAAAAATACTAGGCACTTAAAAGTCTAAAAACATGGAATTCTAAATCGTCAAAATTTTAATTAAACATTTTAATAAATCTTAGTGCGTTATAAAATTCAATGGTACGTGGAATTGTATCCCGAGTGCAGACCATATTTCCGTCCATAAGGAATCGGCTATGTAATTTATATCCGGGTTTCCATCCTATATACCAATGGAATTTATTATGCACCAATTAAGTCCAATATATTAGAATTCAAGTTTTAGACACTTATTCCCATCAATCTAATTAATTATTTCAATGCATATCATTTTCTAACTTAAACATTTTAAATTACATAAAATCATAATTTTATGTCTATAATGATAATGCATCTATGACATGTTATGGCAAGTAAAATGCACGAGTGGGCACCCTAGGCTATATGACATGTTATTCAAACAATTCGAAATAAACATACATATAACATAATAAAAATTATTTTGCATTGACCGGGCTCTTATTTTTTTTATACTAATCTAATTAGCACAAAAGATTCACCAAGGCATTCATTGGCCTTCAAATCCCGCTCCAAAGTGGTGTTGGCTCTCTTTGCGACTTCGGTGCTCCAAATTACAAAGAATTGAAACATTACTTTGAAAATTAAAATTACAACAAATATAAACAATGGCCTTATGGCCTTACATCCCAAAACCAAAACCAACTACAAAAATAAGAGCCAGAAAAATTTACGACCAATGTAAAATCCATTCATCACATGAAATAACAAAACCATTCATCACATGAATATCACAATGTGCCCACTCATCTAAACATGCATATCATATTTATAACTCATATAAACATATTAAAACAGAAACTTTAAATGAAAAAGTGAAGGGTTAAGAGCACTTTTCAACCTCGCTCTTGATGCCAATTGTAGGGAACGCTTTCCCTCGCGCAGCGGAAGCGATTAGGCTCACGGATCGAACTTGAAAATTTTTTATGTTCTTCCCTTTGCTTGGCCGAACCACACCAATGGATTCACTGAAGTTTTGGACAAAATCTGAGCTCCGGAATAGCCCCGAAACAGTCCCCGAACAGCCCTTGAACTGCAGTGAAATGACGGACTGTTTTGGACACGTTATGGGCGCGAACTGCACCCAGTTTCAGGTCTGATTTGCGC
>SKCR01006251.1:0-25295 GCA_019454045.1 Zanthoxylum bungeanum
ATGTCATTATGATGTAAACACTAGAAATAAATTTGTACGCTCCCACTAACCCTTCTATCCCATATGTATTATCTATGCTTTGATAAAATCAGACAATCTGACTGATATCAAAATTAGAGAACCCAAATTTTCAGAAAGCTCATCTGAGTCTACAATAGGCTTTATAAGTTAATATACTAAATTGTAATCTTAGCATAATACAAACTCCAAGGTCATTCCAAAACGAACTCTTCAAATTAAGAAATCACAATGGATCTCTTATCTGAAGAAACCATTTAGAAACGCCACTTTGTATTCTTTAGCTAAAATGTAAAATTTAATATCATCATTAACCAGCAGATATTAAATTATTCAATCAGTGTGACTAGAGACAAGTTTCCTCAGAATCTACAATAGATCGTTGAGTATAACTTTTCTATATGTCTTACTATAAAGATCAAACCTTTAATAAGCTCAATGTGCTTTTGATGCGTAAACCATTTGCACATTTCATGAACGATTCATAATGAAAGCTCAATCAAGTTCCAAACTTGATCGTAGTAAGCTATGAAAAATCTTAGATCTATGGTTTAATGTTAATTTCCGGAATCGATATCAAATATCGTTCCCACTATAAGTTATATGATAACTTTCTTTGATAAGAAAACAACAAAAGCATTAAGTATCAAATACTTTGCAAATGATTCTGACATCATATTGCACTTATTTGGAAGTAATAAAAAGGTATTTTCATCTTATTAATTATGTAGTTCCATTTATAGTTTATCACTGTATTTGACTTCAATAAGTCAAATCTTTTCTACAATAATCAACATCCAATGTTACACACTAAGTAATAAGCAATCTTATTACTTGAGATCATAGAAAAGATATTCTATCAATAGAATATAATATTCTATTAAATAAAACAAATGATAAACTTCTACTCGTACCTCCGAGGCGCAAGTAATATCAATTATAAAACCATTACACAAAAGATATATTCAAATCTCAAATATTTCAAGATTCGAATTTTCTACTTATACATATCATATACGTAACTGTAGAAACTAATGGAACATTAATTAAAATGATGAATTAATGTTACTGGAGCATATCCCCAATAGTATTGAAACTAATTCGGTAACTCTCAATATCAAACGAATCAAATCGCATAAGATTTGATTTCTTCCACTAACCAATTCCATCAATATGGAATCGTGGAAGAATAATATTGATGTAAGAATTATATTCTTCGAATAACCTTAGAACAAATTGACATACATTCATATGTTTGATCGTATCAAACATCTTTGAACAATTCAAAGACTCACGATGAATTTTAAAGATACAATTTTCAAAACTTCAGATCGAATATCTTTGAACCAGTCAAAATATTCTATCCGCGTTTCATCAGAAACATGTAACTAAGTCACGACAGTTCATCGACTAAGTTACGAAGTAAAGAAAACTACCTTAAGCAATTTACAATTTATTAAATTACATACATCCAATGTATCAGTTTAATAAATTTTCTGGTCCAATAACAGTCATTGGTTAAATGAGATTTAGTCACCTTCCCGAATACAATATTTGTTAAATGTATAAAGATATGTGGTGTGATCTCATATCAGACCATCATTTACCATATGGAATAAGCATCCAACACTTGAGTTATAATATCTCATAAAATAATGTTCTAAGTTATTTACTTAACCAAATATTTTTCTTAATGTTTATCTATTCGTTAATGACACTACTAGTCATTTTAAAATATGTAACAACTGTTTACAAAGAACAAATAACTATCAAATAGTCGCAAGTTTTGATATCAAATATCGAAACAATCATTCAACAATATTTTAAATAACTAGACGGGAGATCTGATATCCAATATCTACAGTTCTCGTATTGTGAAAATCAATATTTTCTATACACAACTATACACATCTTATTTCTTTAGTTTTATTATTTACTTTCAAATTATTTACAATATTTGTAAATAATCGAAAAATAAATAGTGTGACATGTGACCTCTTAATGTTACTAAAGCTAAGAAACGTCATTATTAGATAAACAAATACCTAATGAGGTTTTCTTAATGCCAGTGAAGAATCTCGAGACATGAACCAATTCATGTCAATCTTTACTGCATAAGAAACTATTCTGTCTAGAAGGATTATATCATTATCAATTCTAATCTAGAACATATTCTAGAAATCTGCAACCATAATTGAAGTTTTGGATAAAAATTTAATTTTATCAAACTAATAGAATAAAGAACAACATGAGTGATATTTTACATAATATTACACACCGCATAAGTTAAGTATATTTTTTTTAACCTAGTAGTGCCTCCCACTACTTTACGTAATACCGTAATCCCCAACGAAAATGAGAATTCAATAATTAAATTGAATTCCATAATGGGAAGTGGACCCCATGAATATATTTCGACTCACAGCTTTGACACGTTCTCGCCTACGTATATTCATTAGGTAGACAACTCATTGTCAATCACACTCACTATGACTCCTGGGTTCAGTCCTGATCGTTTCTCGTTATGACAGCTTTGACACGTTCACAAGGAGGCGTATTGTAACATCCCGCCTTAGCAGCGATGTTACCGACAAGAGACAGGCTAAACCCATCTCCATGAGCTTATGATTCTGACGAAAATTTCGGCATGATATATTCGTAACATCATGCAACCTGGCCTATAGCCAGCATCCATATACAACATGAACATAGAATCTCGGCCTCAGGCCGGTATCTCAACATCAATGCAATCGAAGGGCCCAACTAATATACGATGCAGACATAATACAACTGGGCTCCATGCACGAAAATGCGTATAAATAAAAACTTTCACAATTTAACCAATACAGACTTATACTCTTTACAACTGCACTTATACAACTAGACTCTGATACTCCCAAGACCTGGTGACTGGCTGACTGCAACGCTGCTATCCGGCTCCTCAAGCTCTAATATCTGTGGTCGACCGATCAGGTCACCAACCTGCAAAACTCAAACACTGTTGTGATGTGAGTCATAATGACTCAGTAAGTAATTATGTTCTTTCCTTAAGCGATAAACAAGTAAGTCTGTTTCTTAGTCTTTTAATAATCTAAACTGTTTTTATAATCACACATAATTGCCAGTTTCGAGTGAACTGTAAAACTCTTATCTGTGTTCAAACATTACCACTTTGTTACTAATTTCTTTTTCTGAATCATACTCACAATTACATCTTGTTTCCTACTTACACTTTACATATCTATAATATAGTCCTCACATTCTATCACTTCATTTATTATATTAAGTCTTGTTACATTTCCGCTGCGTTACTCTGATATCTTTCCTCTTTCCTATTTACTCTTTAGTAATCCAGTTTAGGTAATTATTATAACTTCCTTTCTTCCTTTATTTTGAAATATCATCAAATCGGTCATTATAAAATATTATTTCTATTAAACGCTTAACATACTATTATCAACCTTGCATACATGTTTGCGTAACCACATTATTATTGCCCCCGTGTTTCACAAAATGCTTCTTCGATGTAAACATACAACGCATACAATCATCAATTATATATACAGATGTAACCATGTTATCATGCATCAATGCCATTTAAGCACTTCTAATAACAATCATAAATCATAATCAATATGCATAGTCTGTATATTATGCTCTACCTTAACTTGCCGTGTTTATCCCACTGTAGTCATTCACACACACACACATATATATATATATATATGTATATGTATATAAGAAATCATGTTATGATACATTAGTGCTTACAAAATACCCATTCTAGGTAAACTTACAATACATACAAACATCAATTTTATGCACAGAGATATAATCATGCTATTATGCATTAATGCCCATTATATGCATTTTAAATGATAACCATAATGTATGACTTATATGCATGATTTATAAACTAAGCTCTACTCTAACATGTCATGCTTCTATAATGCTTGAAAATCCTTTTTCTGAAATATTCTTATCTGAAAAATCATTTCTGAAAACTTTTTGCTGAAACTCTATTTTTACTTTTTCTTTCCAGAAAATCTCTTTGAAAACTGTATTTGTAGACTGAAATCTGTATCTTAGCAAACTGTTTTATGAAAATCTGAAATCTCAAAACTCCTTTTCTGAAAAACTGATATCTGAAATTTGAAATCCTTTTTCTGAAAACCAAATCTTCGCCCGTAGGCGCATCTCCGCCCGAAGGCGCATCTCCGCCCGAAGGCGCATCTCCGCCCGTAGGCGCATCTCCGCCCGAAGGCGCATCTCCGCCCAAGAATGTACCATCTGAGCGCTGAGGATCTAGGAGCGTCCCCCCAGTCCTCCACATGTGCACATGTGTCTAAATCCGTCAATTCCAATTAGTGTACAGCTGGGATGGGTCAAATCCCAAATCCCGAATCCATATGATATCCGTCAATTCCAATTGAATCTCAAGTTACATACTAGGGTGATGTTTTCCCTCATGCCCCGAAAAACATAAAATCATGCTTTTAAATCTTAAGTTGTAAAAACATTTTCTGAAATACATTCCCTTCAAAAGCATCTGAAACTTTTCTTTAAAACACTTTGGATTTCAAAAACATTCTCAATTTCAACTCAATTTATAAAAATCATAATGCACAAATATGCATATGCATTTTATGCTTTCACTTATCCTAGCCAAGCTTTCTTGTATGCTTATCTTTAGGCTTCCAAAAATTCACATGCATATCTATAAACTAATGACATATGATTTCTATTTTTTCGTGCTTTCACTATTAACTATCTTGTGTCCTATACGTTTATTTTATCCTCAATATACGTGACATATATATCATACATGCTTACTCACAATATAAACTGTCATGACTTCAAAACCACAAGCAACCTGTTATGCGTTTACACACATAATATCATATGTCCATACTCAAACTAACAAACTTTACTATTATAAAAAAAAAAAAAAAAACATCCCTCAACTCACTTCTCATGCCAACTTAATAATTCCACAATGTACCCTATACACATTTACTTCCATCATTACCATGCAATTTCATAAGCTTAATTCTTAATTCCCAGTTCTAATATCAAATATAATTTTAAAATTATTACACGAATAGAAATCAGATCACAAATCATTATACAGATACATACCATTTCATTAGTTACACGCATGATCTTTTTACATTGCTAAAATTTGTTTCGTACCTTACAATTTATGTAGTTTACTTATTCATTCATTTGCATTACCTAATAGTCATTCTTATTCACATAATAATGTCTATCTCAACGCATAGGCTTATTTAACCGTTTCTCAAAATTTTCAGTTTAAGCTTGCACCTTCTTATTTCATACATCTATACAAATCATTCTTGTTTTATAACTCATCTACCTACTAATGTTAACTATTGAATTCCAAAGCTTTATCCTAGAACCAATAACTAATCTCAAACTCATCAATCATTTTCATAATTTAATATGCAGAAGATACAATTATTATTTTTTTATTAATTTAACATGTCTAAAAGACAGTTTCAAGCTTCCCTAACCTGCTATAAAAAAAATGTTCTTCCCTGCATATTTCCTACCAAACTGAAATCCAAAATCAATACTCATGATTCCATAGCCAACAACAGTAAAAACAAATTAAAAATAATACCTCGCAATCATGAGTTCACAAATAGACAAGACTGTCAAATATTAAGCAATTCAACCCACAGCAACAAATAAGATGCTACGGAAAATTAATGCACTGTCAACGACAAATACTTTGTTTTACTAATTTTTGTAAGAACTTAGTAGCTCTAAGGAAATAAAACACCCAAAATGACTCCTGTTAAAAGAGAATACCACATTATTCATCCATAATCAAAAAGAGATTCACAAAGTAAATGTAAAGCATCCCCCACTAAGATGCTTAATCTGCAGTCATCGCGACTTCCTTAAATATAAGAGAACTTCAAAAAAATGAAAATCATTATATTCCATATCTCCAAATAAAGTCAACCCAAATTTAGTTCATCTTGGCCGAACCCTTTGGCCAATTCCCTTCAATATTTCTTTTTCCATTAACACCGCCTTAATTCAACATTGCTCATAACAACTAGAACCAGCAAAAGCTATATGAATTTCATACCCTCTACTAAGTTTTCAACAATCCCCAATTTCTAATCTAGGGTTCATAGCCGATTATTCCCCTAAATTTCTCAATCAAATTAATTTCTTCCAATTTCATAATTAAAATAAACGAGACTTGGGTATTCTAATGTATTCCCAATCATCAATTTTAACCTAATCTTTCTAATTAATTATTTTACCCAAATACGTTAAAAACAATCAAACTCAAGGGAAATCATTGTCATAGCATACTTACCAATTACTTCTTCCTCTCTCTCTCGGCCTATCTCTCTGTTTCGGCCTGACCTCTCTCTTTTCTTCTCCTCTCTCTCTTTTCTTTCTTTTCTGTTTCAGTCTCCCCATTCTTCTTCTTCTCAATTTCTTTCCCTCGGTCTCCTTGGTTTCTCTTCTTTCTTTCTGGATTTTTCCCTTTCTCTCATCCTCTCGACTTTTCTCGGTTCTGTTCTTTATTCTGTAGCTCTCGGCCTCTCTAAATCTCTCTCTCTCCTCTCCGTTTTTGCTTCATTCTTCTCGATTCCTCTACCTCTTTTTGTTTCTCTTTGTTCTTTCTTTTTTTTTTTTTTTGGCATGAATTGAGCTGCTGTGTGTGTATAAATTAATTAACTAAGGGTCTGTTTGGTTCAACGGAGGGGATGAGGGGACGGATTTTAATGGAGGGGAGGGGAGATGAATGATTTTAATTAAATATATATTTGGTTCAAAGGATGAGAGTGGAGGGGATGAAAGAGTTTTTAATTAAATATATGTTTGGTTAAAGAAGAGAGGAGATAGATTTTAAAACTAATTTACTATTTTATTCTTATAGCATTTTATAAATAAAATTAAAACAATATAGGCTTATATTATCTTTGAATTAAACAAATAATAAAATTAAAATTAAAAGCTCTACATAATACGTGTTATTAAAAATAAAATTAAAACAAATATAAGATAAGAGAATAAAAAGAATTGAATGGTGAAGCAAATATAAGAGAGATTTGTAATTAAGATAATTTTGGATTTTAATGTATAAGTAGGGATAATTTAGTCAATGCATTTAATATTTAATTGCTCACTTTCTCTCCCCCTCCAAAACCCCCCCACTTTTGGAGGGGAGCAAAAATTGGCTTAGGATGGATTTTGCTCCCCTCCCCTCTAAATAATTGAACCAAACAACCATTATTTAAAATAATCTCTCCCCCTCCAAAACCCCCCAACCAAACAGAGCCTAAGTGTGGGTGCGAGGTGTCCACGTGTGTGTCTAATATGTGTGGTGTGTGTGTTCCTTTTGTGAATGCATTTAATATATATATATATATATATGAAACATGTATAGAATTTTCTAGAATTATTATATTTGTGTGTGTTTCTAGAATCATGTCTCTAGAGCATGTATTTAATTTACAAAAATATCTAAGTTATTCATGAAATTAATCCATTTTACTTGAAAAATAAACCTCGCATTTGGATGTTGTCCCACACGAAAAAAATAAGATTTATGCAGATAGGTTAAAATAATCTGGGTCGTTACACGTATCAAGGTTAAACTTGTCAATGACAAACTCAAGCTACTGATGTAGTCCTGACAGCTTTGGCACGTTCATGATTTCAACTTTCACTTGAATTTGTCTCTTATCATATAAGTTCTACTGGCGCAAATGAACTACCTTCAACCATAACTGCACAGCTTTGGCACGTTACAGCCATAACATCATGAAAATATTTACATCTGTATTGACAAGGCGGACGAAGAAACAAGTATTCCTAACACTAGTCACTTTCTTAAAACCTTATTTAAACGGAGATTTTCCAAAAAAAAATGTTTTTACTTTATTTAATCAAATTAAATAAACACATGCATGTATTTAAGTAATGATTAAATTAAACATTGAATTTTAAAGGGCTAATCATATCGGGTGTCCAGGATCAGACTCGCTCTGATACCATTTTGTTAGGGTCAAAACATGGAGGCGCAGCGGAAAAAGCGCTATTCGGGCGAAATCGTAGTTTAAAATTTTTAAACTTACGAATACATTATTTAATATCCAATATTAATAATTCATTCATATTTCACCTAAACATATTTATTCGATATCATATAATGACATAAATAATATAGAAATACCGCGAAACTTTTACGAAAACGTTTTTCTGCAAAATAGCATAAAACACGTTTCCGACCGAACAGACCAACCAATGCACATGGGGACTGCCCAGGTCAGCCCAAAAAATATTTGGACAGTTCGTGGGCTGCCCGAATAGTGCACAGTTCACTGTTTGGGCAGCTGTTACCCGGTAACGCCGTTTTTCGTCGTTTTTGCGTATTTTCACTCCAAAACAATTTCCGATAAATATTTTTCTTGAGAAATTAAAATAAAAAAATTCATTCTAATTACTCAATAAATAAAAACTGAATTTTTAATGAAAAATCAGATTTATCATTAATTACCGTGAGATCCATAAACTTTGCAAATTTTACATTTTAGTACTAAAATTGTCAAATATAATTTTAGATGAATCCAAACCATTTCTAAAATGATTATTAACATGTTCAAAACATGAAAATAGAATTTACAACTCAAACCCCTCAATTTCTTCAAATTACCGAGAGGGTCCCAACTTTTCCATTAATTATGATTTAGCCCCAAATGCTCAAAACATGTCAAGATCAAATTCAATTAATCCCAAATTTGATAGACATCATATATACATCAGAGTATGCAACATATATGAAAAGCCCCAAAATTGGATTAGGTTAAGAATCCTAATTTCTCAAATTACTCAAATTGTTCAATTTACACTAAATTGATAAAATGCAACACTTTAATCAATCCAATACCACACCAATCAAGTCTCACCATCATGAAACAACACAAGAATAATTCTAGGTTATTTATGAATGACTAAGAAACTCTAGAAAGACAAATTTGATTACTAATTAATCAAATAAACTTAATTACTCCTAATAAGCTTATTATTTAATCATACATGCTAATCACATCCAACAAGCTTCAAACACATATAATTACAAACCCAAAAAGTAGAGACATCAACTTAGCAATACAAATTGAAGCTAAGATTAATTGAAACAATTTTCATGTAGAAGAAAGTGTGAAAAACTTACAAAATCTCCAAGTTCTTGCCTTTGTTTTTATTTCTTTCTTGAACTTTGCTCTCAACTCACTTTGTAAAATATCATGAAACTTGTCTAAATATGAAAAATGAGACAAAATAATTTTTGTATATCATTTTCATCATAGCCGAATTTTTGCTTGAAAAATAAAATAACAATTACTTTATTTTTGTTCAATTTTGATTGGCACACATTTTGCAAAATTAAAGTTAACACTTTATCTTTAATAAAGCAAATAAAATGTGTTCCAATGGTATCATGCTATTTCCAAGCTTAATCATTATAAAATATATTTACTTTATTAATTAATTTAATTATTTAGCAATTAAATAATAAATATAAATATCTTAAATATATGTATTATATTTACATTAAAGATCTCAAATACATATATTAATGATATATGTAAAATATCACTAATTGATATTTTATTAATGTGTATTTAATAAAATCAAGTATTAAATACAAATACACATTAATTCGGAAATGACCGTTAGGTCCCGATTGCATGTATTTTTCGTTTAACCATTAAACGAGTTATAAATAATCAGTATTATTCATAACAGTTGCCCTAGTGCTCTACGAGTATATTTCATTAGTGAGACTCTCTAGATTCAGACATATCCGTCACGAAATCCAATTTCGTGTCCATAGTTCACCCACTCGTAAATTATGACGACCACTGATAAACTCGTTGAATCATACAAGTCGAGGTCATTGCATACGTATAATCTCTTCGTCACATGTATCCTAATTATCCCAGAGATATAGATATAAACGTCAAATCTCTACAGGAATAATCTCGTCGACGTATCTATTAGCAATCTCTAAATAACATTCGGAACTCACTTCCGAAGTATGCTATGGCCATAGATTTAACAGATTGCTAATCAATTATGGACTACCTATGCTCTGTACACAGAACTGACGGATCATTTCTTGATACTCATAGAATATCATGAGCATGAGTCCACACCCAACGAACAGGCGGATGTCTGATCTAAATAGATCGGTGACGTAACTGCCATCTAAGTGTGGATGATAACTCATATATCCACATTGGTATCTCAAGTTAAAGAATCACTATGCTACTCAACCCGAGAATATTCCTATTGACGTTGGTGTACCATCTATTATAAAATATTTGGTGAGTCGTTCAATGTTTATCAAATAAACACCTACACGTCTATACGAGTCTCCCAAGACTCATGGTTTATTGGGATAAACCATCAGACCAAGTCTGATATACGACATGTACTGGTCTCAGTGAATTTTACTAACCAACATGTGTCAGTAAATCTTGATCAGGAACTTAATTTAAGGATATACAACTTATAGTGACACTTCCTAATGTCAATTACAAGCAAAGTTGTAACTGCGCACTACGTTGTAAATCCTGGGGTCTTTGTCTAATATATATATATATCATTAAACCAAATTTAGTTTCAATCTAATCGAAATTAGATCGAATTTTATATAAAGATAAGAGTTTGAACCATTTAAATTAGTAATATTATGGAAGAAGGTATTGCTCGTATTCATGAATAAGACATAAATACGATCCAGATTGGCGCTCAGAGCACCAACCCTAAAAAAAGGTAAATACGAATCCTGATTTAGACTTTTTATCATCAGGATCTGATTGGAAATCTGAATCCGTATACTCATTAACATGTAGTTCATCTCCTTCATAAATCAAAAACTGATCATTAGTACCCTAAAGATACTTTATGATACGTTTAATAGCCATCAAATGGTCATTACCTGGATTTGACTGATATCTACTTGTTACACTAACCGCGAAACTGATATCAGGCCTAATACATAACATGATGCTTGTAGGCATTGCATTTTCGCATGTGAAACCCGATGATGAGTCTCAGTTGGAGGCACTACCTTTTTAGCTAAGGATATTGCGGGAAACGGAGGTCGGAAGGGGAAATTCAGAATAAGTACGTCATCTAGTTCATTTCACAAGTTCACTGTTTTCGTTCGTGCTGCGTCCGTGACCACGTTCGAACGTCAAGCAGATTGCGGGCGTTCGTGTAGCGTTCGAATCGGCGTTCGAACGGTGTCAGTATTTCTGGTTTTGCTGCTAGCCTCACACCCAAGCCCAATTAGCCCACCAAAGCCCATAAAACACATCCCAATTTAATTAAATTAAACATTAAATATTAAATAAAATATTTAAACCATTTACCAATTAAATAAAACATAAAATATAATCATACCTAATAAGATAAATCAAATATATTAGCTTCCTAACTAAACAAATCACATACTAAATTAAAAAGATGTCATGCCTAATTAAAATCAATCATAACAAATTAAAGATATTGACTTCCTTATCTAGCCAAGATTTGTCCCCCCTCAATCTTTGACTTTCCTTGCTCAACACCAAATCAAATCCTCTTTTTAATGCCAAAATCCCTTCCTTGTGAGACAAGGTGAAGCCCTACCCATTCTCTATATAAACAAACCCCCTCACCAAGACATGCACTTCCATAGCTGATACACTATTCACACGCAAGTCACAACAAGAAACCTTAAGACATCACACGCCAATCACGAGAAAGATAGAAAATCATTCCCTTCATCCTTACCCCCACATCACCGAAAATACAGTAGCCGTTCACACCCCCTACAACCACCAAAACAACCTCTAATCACCACCAAAAATCAGCCCCATAAACCTCCACACATCACCGAAAATCACACCAAACACAGCAGCCCAAAATCACCTTAAAACAGCGGTAAACTACGTCAAAAACAGTAGCCTAAAACACCAAAAACAAGACCTGAAATAGTAAGCAGAAAATACAGAGGAAACGGCAGTAAAACCACAATGAAACAGCAGCAAAACGGAGTCGAAACAGTAGCTTGAGTGGCCGAACCGCGAAAGAAAAGGCAAACCAGTGAACCAGAAAAGTTGCGGAGTTTTACCCCTTCCGATCTGCGTGAAACGCGAGTCCGAGAGACGGCTTAAAAGGTTAGACCTGAGGGTACTTCCCACACTCATCTTCATTTGATTCTTGTCATTTATTTTGACTGTATTTTAATTCTTTGTTGAATATTGTTTGTATATGATGTGTGTTGTGGGTATTGGATGAATGTAAGAGTGTCGTCTCTTGTGGTATATAGGATGGAAACCTAGACGTAAATTCCGTAGCCGAATCCGAATGGACGGTAGTGCGGTCTGTACTTGGGATACAACTCCACGTACCACTTGAGTAAACAACACCTTCTTTTGTTTCATGTTGGATTGATTTATCTATTTTTCGTTACTTGAATTATGCACATTGCTTATTTATGTATGATACAATCGAGTGCATGGGCTTAGTAAGTGTGATGAAAGGTCCCCTAATTGGAGGGGTTAAAATCCTTCACCACGATGCTTTGCCGCACCGATTGAAGTGTGTTCGGTTGAATGCAAGATATGTTCAATCGGGCATACTAAGTTTGATACGATTGTCTTTATTTTGTATGCATGATTCAATCGAGCGCATGGGCTTAGTAAGTGCGATGTGAGATCCCCTATGGGGAGGGGTTAAACCCCTTTACCATGATGCTTTGCCGCGCCGGTTGATGTGTGTTCGGTTGAATGCAAGATACGTTTGATCGGACATACTGAGCTTGACAGTGTCATCTTTATTCTTTATGTCGCATGCATCAGGTCTGATTCCGTTCGAACGCGTTCTCGGACGCTACACGAACGCGAACCTTATGTTTACCGTTCGAACGCGTTCTCGAATGCTACGCGAACGCACACGCACTTTTTTAGTCTCATAATGCATCAGGTCTGGTTCCGTTTGAACGCATTCTCGAACGCTATACGAACGCGAACCTTCTGTTTACCGTTCGAACGCGTTCTCGAACGCTACGTGAACACACACGTACTTTCTTAGTCTTATCATGCATCAGGTCTGGTTCCGTTCGAACGCGTTATCAAACGCCATACGAACGCGAACCTTCTGTTTACCGTTCGAACGCGTTTACGAACGCTACACGAACGCGAACACACTGAACTGAGACATATTCATCACATGCCATGTATAATTGTTTCTTAGGTGATTTTTTATGAAACCCCCATATAGTCGTTCTTATCTTTGTGCACATCATAATGAAAAGCATGTTGTTCCATTGGTTGCGTCATTTGCCTTAGTCTTGATTTAATGTATTACGATTCATATACCTATGTCATGATGACTTTGGGAGTATTATTTCTTGTGGTATATCGGATGGAAACCCAGACATAAATTCCGTAGCCGATTCCGAATGGACGGTAGTACGGTCTGTACTTGGGATACAATTCCACGTATCACTTGGAAAAGTGCTCATATGTATGCTTGTATGGTTAGTATGTATGCTTGTGTTTTCCGTGAACATGATATGCTAAATGAAATTGTATGTTCGTTGTTACTTTGAGGTATTTTCAAGCATGCAATCTTAGATGTGAAATGTATGTGTAAGTTTCATTTTGTACATGTGAATTTAGAAGCATGATACTCTTGGAAATAAGTGTTACTTAAGCCTAATTAAATTATTACATAAATCCTTTCATCACAAGTGGCATGAGTAAGGGACCATTCCGAACCCAACGGTTTGAGGTCTTCCCTTGCGAGGGGTGAGTGCGGCCTTAAATCTTTGTCCCGGTTCACACCGGGTGGCGACTCCATGTTATTTCGTACTCCCAACTAGGCCGTGAGTCTAGAACAGCGTCGTCAAGTTCTGTGTCCTACAGTCTGGCGACTCCACTGGGGATAGAGAATTGGCCCCGAAATATTGTCTTGTAATGTTTGGATTTATGTTTTAATTGACCGTGCCTATAGTGGATAAAGTGAGGGTTTAATCAAAGGCATTTAAGGCTAGGTAATTTTTTGGTGTCTTCCTTCACTCACTACCTTTCTAGAAGGAAAAGCTGTGAAGGCACCTAGATAGCCATCTACTCGTAGCCTTTTGTGATGGACTAATTTGGAGGACTCGTTGTTTATTCCTGACACCAAGCGATAAGAGCCTAAGAGGCTTGGGTATTTAAGTGAGCCTCGCTCCACCTTCCCTCTGGGGAATCTACAACGGGAAATCCATTTGACAGTCCATCACACACCATAGCTCATTGGCACGTACCTTAGTGTATAAAAAGGGGTGCGCTTACTTGGTCGCTCGAACCCTTGAGTGGGGAGACCTAGTTGTGGGCCATCATTCGCCGGTGAGAGCCTTTGTCTATACTCTTGCTAACCCACCCATAGACCGGGTTGGCTAAAGTAACAATTATTTCCTTGAGTATGTGCTTGTGGAACATCCTCATTTGGATGCAGTTGGACTATTGTCAGAAATGCGGACTTGCTGGGCCATTTAAACTGGGGCGAGTTCGTACCTTATGACTATTAGGCCCAAAGCCTCTAAAATGTTGATGGGCCATTCTGTAGAAATTATTACGTTATGTTTGCATTATCTTTCTTCCATGCTTGTGTTTGGGAACATCGTCGTTTTGATCCATTTGGACCATTTGTCATGGGATATGGGCTTGTTGGGCCATTTAAACTGGGACAAGAACGTATTTCATAACGATTGGGCCAAAAGCTTCTAAGTGTTGATGGGCCACTTTGTGCTTGTGTTCGGAACATTACCATTTGGATTTAGTTGGGCTCCTTGCCATGAGACGTGAACTTGTTGGGCCATTTAAACTGGGATGAGTTCACTCCTATGACAGTTAGCCCAATAGCTTCTAAAATGATAACGGGCCGATTTGTTTGAAAATTTTAGTTGATTTAGTATGTTATATATGTTACATGCATCTCATGCACCCCATGCATACATATATATCATGTTAACCCTTGTGTTCTGAAAGCCATCATAGATTCCCGTTGGGTTAGGGAAAAAGGAAGACTCACCAAAATACTGGGAACAGACATGAGTGAATCAGATATTGAGGTATCCCGTATGGATCAGTTGGAAAACGGTCTCGCCAAGGTCACCGACCAGTTGCAAGCCATGACCACTGCCATGGCAAATATGGCTGTGCCCCGTGCTGGGGGAAATTCTGAGAATGTGAGGCGCGAGGAGCCTCCGAATGGGTTGGGGGATGATATCCCCACTTTTGATGATGACATAGCAGAGTATGCAACAGGCAAAGTGATTGGGTCTCAGGCAGAATTTCAGAAGCTTCGGGATCAGGTTGAAACAGTTACCCGCAAAATGAGGGGTAAACATGAAGAGTTGTTAGACTATGAGGCAATGACCTTCGGAGAACAGCTGCCAGCTCAGTTTAAAATGCCCGACATGGCCAAGTTTAATGGGAATGGAGACCCGAGAGTCCATTTGCAGCAATGTCTCAGTCATGAGTTCAATGGGTCTATCACAGCGCCAAGGCCAAAAGATGTTTGGGATGTCACTCGAGGGGGCACTTGTGGTTTGGTATCATAGCCTTAAGAAGAAGGTTAAAGAAGATTGGAAGGAACTAGCTGATGCTTTCCTGAAGCAGTATGTCACTGACCTAGAGATCGATCTGTCACTCTATGATCTGGAGAATGTTAAGCAGAAAGTGGAGGAGAGTTTTAAGGAGTATGAGGACCGGTGGAGGGGTCAGTTATTGAATATGCAGACTAGGCCCTCGGAGAAGGACCAGATTAAAATGATTATCAAGGGCACCAGGCCCTCCATTTACAGCAAGTTGAGGAGGATGACCTCCATGATTACAGACTTTCGGCAGTTGAGGGAGACTGTCATGGACATTGAAGACGAAGAGGCGGAAAACAAAAGTTTTATAGCCAGAATAAAAGAACTTTTGGGGGGCCTTCTGAGAGAAAGCCTGCTACTGCCGAAGTCGCTGCCATCAGAAACCGGCAAGCCACTTCCACACCCCCCCACCGCCACACATAAATGTGAACCTTTATTGTCACTTCCACCAGCTACATGGCCATGACACCGACAACTGCACACCCGCTTCAGGCATGAAATTCAAGATCTCATAGATTCCCATAAAATACCCAACCCATGAAAAGAACAACCCCAACACACACAGAAACCCTCAACCACCAAGCTTCTTACATGGATGACAGTGAAGAACCATAGGCCGAGGAAGAAGGCAGTGCTGCTGCGGATGATGGAGCTGTTCCTCATAGTCTATTTGATCTAGTTTTTTAAAAAGACATTGATTTTGTTACTTGTTCGAACTCTTTTCCTCAACGATAATAAAGACGTTCATTTCGCTAAATCTCTTCTGCAATATGAGTATATTTGAGAAAAACATTCAACCTTTGTACTATGAAATTCAGTGATGTTTAGAACATGGGGAATCCTCAGAATAAGCAAGCTGAAAGGAAAGGATATCCATTCAGAAATTGGGAAATGGAGCAGTGAAACTATCAGACTTGGAAGGGAATTAGTTCACCGAGCCGATCAACATAGACAGATTGAAGCAGTGGTTTGCCTGAGGAAAAGAAGACTAAGCAGTCACCAAGAGAATTGACGGAAGACCTAACCCGATGGGATAAGAACATTCATACATGCATACCGTAACACATTTTGCATCCTTTCGTGTTTGTTCTGTTTGTATTCACAGGTTTTGAAGAAGAAAATGAAAAGTGGCAAAGACAAGCCAATCAGAAGCAGTAACAGTACAATGTCAGCAGTCTTCAGGAATGAA
Source organism: Zanthoxylum bungeanum (assembly GCA_019454045.1). Taxonomy (NCBI): domain Eukaryota; kingdom Viridiplantae; phylum Streptophyta; class Magnoliopsida; order Sapindales; family Rutaceae; genus Zanthoxylum; species Zanthoxylum bungeanum. The sequence goes on from SKCR01006251.1 coordinate 16,899, forward strand.
TCACATGGGCGAGGCCCATATCAGCACAGTATCAGTCTGGGGGCGAGGCCCATATCAGTAGCAGTTATGGCCGAGGCCCACTTCAGTATCATTTTTTGGGATGAGTCCCAGGGTCAAGGTCCACATCACTATCAGTTTTGGGGATGAGTCCCAGGGTCGAGGCCCACATCGCTATCAGTTTTGGGGATGAGTCCTAGGGTTGAGGCCCATTGCATCACAAGCCGGGAATGGCAATCCAAGAATGGAGCAGAGTTCAAGAATGAACAAGCCGAGAATGGCAATCCAAGAATGGAGCAGAGTTCAAGAATGAACAAGCCGAGAATGGAAATCCAAGAATGGAGCAGAGTTCAAGAATGAACAAGCCGAGAATGGAAATCCAAGAATGGAGCAGAGTTCAAGAATGAACAAGCCGAGAATGGCAATCCAAGAATGGAGCAGAGTTCAAGAATGAACAAGCCGAGAATGGCAATCCAAGAATGGAACAGAGTTCAAGAATGGACAAGCCGAGAATGGCAATCCAAGAATGGAGCAGATTTCAAGAATGAACAAGCCGGGAATGGCACTCTAGGAATAGAAATACAGTTCAGGAATGAACAAGCCGTTGAATGGCACTCCAGGAATGGAAATACAGTTCAGGAATGAACAAGCCGGGAATGGCACTCCAAGAATGGAAGCACAGTTCGGGAATGGACACCTCACAGTAACGGTTCGGGAATGGACCACCTCACAGTAACAGTTCGGGAATGGACCACCTCACAGTAACAGTTCGGGAATGGACATCTCACAGTAACGGTTCGGGAATGGACAACCTTACAGTAACAGTTCGGGAATGGACACCTCACAGTAACGGTTTGTGAATGGACCACTGACCGGCGTAAACACACACGTATAACGCAAGCGCACGTATCGTTCAAGTAGTATAAAAATATCGATCCCACGAGGACTTAATTCCTACTGTTGTTATTAATTGTTGAATCTATTTATTTACAAATATCTAATTAAAGGGAGAAGAGAATTGATTGCTTGATTGATTTGGTTGATTGAAGATTTGCTAAATAAAAATAAAAAGATAAAAGAAAATACTAAGGAAAATAAAAGATAAAAAGATTTAAGGTTGTGATTTCTTTTAATATCATTTAAAAGATGAAGTGATTATTTTATGTTTGTGTAATAATCAGTTTACTAACCTGGAACACTAAATTATGTAAAAGCCTCTTCCGATGGTCAACTACAAATACCCAGTATAACCCAATTGAACCATATTCCTATGTCACCACATTACCTTACCTGGATTCATTAAGTCTAAGTTCCAATTATGGCTACCCCCGCCCGACAGGTATATTCCTATCCTGTAAGGAAATCTATTAAAGGGTTATCTATCCTCAAGGAAGATCGTGGGCTATTAAGTCTAAGGCTGAAACCTAAATCCCTATGTCTAGTTCATTTAGATTTACCATATCAATCTTATTGGTGATCAGACAACAAGAAGCATTAAGCTTAAGACTTAATAAATAAACCTGTAAATTACCCAACTATAAAAATAAGCCCTTATAAACCGGTGATATTAAAAGTTATCACAACCTCTAATTAACTAACACATAATTAGGACTAGTAAATACATAAAATTAAAGACATAAAGTAAAATGCTGAAAAGTAAATACAATAAAATAAAATGCTAAGGTAAAAGGACTTACTTTTACTACTACTAATTTAGATATCTCCCATAAAATATATTAAACTCGTGTTAAATTTACCAACCGACCAGTCTGGCGGTATCCTGATTAAGTCAAATTAAGTCCAACCAGCCATTAAGGCGGAACCATAAATAAATTTACCAACCGACCAGTCTGGCGGTATCCTTGATTAGTCAGGTTTAAAACAGATTAAAATTACATTACCAACCGACCAATATAGCGGTATCCCTTATTAAGTCAATATTTTAAATAGTGAATATATTATTTTTAAGGGAGATTAATCTAAATAGTAACAGTAAAAGAATTACCTTTCACCCTAGCTGAAAAAGTTACTTCAACATGGTGAATAGTAAAAACTGTAAAAAGTAAAAAGAAATAAATTACTATTACAAAACGTAATTAAATTATTTACAAAACTAAAAAAATAACTAAAATAAAAATTCTAGAGAGACCTCTCTAGAGAGAGAAAGCAAGAGAGAGAAAGGTACATGAAAATGAAAATTCGCGGCCTATTTATAGCAAAACAAAATTCACTGTTTGGGAACTGTTCGCGGCGTCGCGACGCTAAGGCTTTGCGCGTCGCGACGCTCAAATGTCGACGTGGCACAATGAGACGGCGACACGTAGCGAGGCGGCTGACTGTGCAACTGACACGTGTCAAGGCGGCTAATTCTCAATTATTGTGATGACGTCATCGATGACGTGGCGATGACGTGGCGCTGACGTGGCGTAGGCGTGTGTTGCGTTTGTCGGCACAATAGGATCGCGACACGTGGCGACACGTGTCATGCTCTGATTGGCTGAGGCTGACGTGGCAATGTTGACTCGTTGACTTGCTGACGTGTCTGATGACGTGGCACGACACGTGGCATAGTTGACTCGTTGACCATGACATGGCTGATGACGAGGCGACACGTGTCATGTCAGAGTGTCGGCAGCATCTGATGTTGACACGTGTCACGGCGCACGTTAGTAGATCGGATTGTGATGTGACACGTGGCACGGCGCATTTTAGCAAAGTCAAACTTTTTCAATTGTTGACCGTTGACCATGGCGCATTTTAGCAGAACCGGCTCACGCTGGGCGTCGCGGCGCGCAGTGTTTTCAGCGTCGCGACGCGCAAGAGACGAAAATATCCCTGTTGACTCATTTTTGTCCGGTTTTGCCCCAAATTGCCTCCAGTGCTGTCCAAACTTTATTTATCTGCAAAATAACAATAAAACACATCAAAACGTTCATAAAACTCAAGAAACTATACAAAATATTAAGTTAAATGAGTGGGAAATAGTGATATAAATACCACTCATCACACCCCCAAACCTAACATTTGCTAGTCCTCGAGCAAAATACAAAATAAAATAACATAATAAAATTTAACTAAGCCACTTTCGTAGGGATCACGGTTGCATTTAGCATATGCAACAAGCCTTTAAACCCCTAGGTGTCCCTAGTGGACGAGTGTAGTCTCGTGAGGGTTTACAGCAATGATACCCACAAACATTTTACAAAAGTAAAAGGTATTAAAACTAATGCACACAAAAGCAAAAAGACAAGCGAAAAGAGAATAAAGAATTAGTAAGTGACTAATCAGGTGAAAAATCTACTCCAAGTTACTAGTTGTTTTGTTTCTTTCTAAATTACCGAATAAGTAAATTCTCCGATTGTTTTTACCATTCTCCATATACACAGCTAACAAAATATTAATCATTTCATTTTGCCCACAACAGTCATAAGTGCAGTTGATAAGAGAGTAATTTTTTGTCCTAAAGTTCTATCAGATTTCACACCTTTTTGTAGCAATGGAATAATTTTTCTGATTTTCTGATTTTTTCTTTCTTTTTTTTTGATTTTTTCTATTTTTTATTTTATACAATACCTTCCGTCTATGTAGCGAGCTTTGGGTCGGTGGCTCCCAAACCAGTTGGCTTTAGGGCACCAGGTGTTAAGACACCCCTACGAACTTAATTACTCAGACTTCAGATATATATATATATTTTGCAGCATCTTCGATCCATGTAACGAGCTTTGGGCCATGACTCCCAAACCAGTTGGTTTTAGGGCACTAGGTATTAAAACACCCTTACAGACTTAATAACTCGGATCTCGGACGTTTTTTTTTTTTTTTTTTTTTTTTTTTTTTTTTACTCCATCACTATTTAGAGATGCTTCCTCCAATTAAACTATAGCACGGAATATTACAAACTTTTCAATTTTAGCTCATGTCCGTATGTTTCCATGTAAGTTCATAATACCTGTCAACTGAACATATGAAGATTCATTTTAGTCAGTGTTAAGGAGAATTCACAATTAAATAATTCAAAAGAAAATAAACAAAAATTAACTTATTTCGAAATAGGTTTGAGATACGTCTCAGGAGTGGAAATTCCTTACTCGGCTATCTCTTACCAATTCCATCCACCTTTTTAGTCAAAATAAAAACACAAAAATGCAAAATATTTTTGTAATTTTTGAAAATTTTTCAATTTTTTTGTATTTTTCGAAAAATTTTGAACTAAAAATAAAAATAATATACTACTAAAAACAAGATTATACTCAATAAAGAACTCCTATTGATTTTAACGGAATTTTGTTGCATAAATGAAAATTTTTTAACGGAAAGTATTAACATAAAAGTTTATGCACCCCCAAACCTAAATTAAGCATTGTCCCTAATGCGTTCAAAACATAAAAAAAATGTAGGAACAATGGTACCTTTTTAGCGTCAGTATCTCAGTCCTCGTCGCTATCTGAAGTGGATATGGTGGCATCTGATTCTCCTGCATTCCCATATGTCGTGCCATTCTTTGCTGCAGTTGAACCAAATATCTCAGCTTCGTTTCCACTCTGGCGACTCTCTCAGGCAAGGTATGAGACTGTGCTGCTCTGCGTGACTGTGAGGGTGGCTGCTGTGGAGCAGCTGCAGGTGCTGAGGAAGATGGTCCAGCAGGTATTTGTCTCTCTGTTCGGAGTTGCTGGATTATGCGGGCTGTTAAGGCTGTCATGGGTTGCATTGGTTCTTCTTGCGGGTCAACTGGAACCATACCCAAAGTGCATAAGGAAGTGATCAGGTAAGGGTAATACAGTCCAGCTTGCGATTGGGTAGCAGCCCAAGCAATATTTGTAGAAATAAGCACTCCCACGTCAATGGCTAGTCCTGTCATCAAGCAGTACAATAGAACCATCCTTTCTCTGGTGACAAAAGTGATGTGGGTACCCGGAATGAGTGATCTCGTGAGGAAGTGAAACCAAACTCTCGCATCTGGTTTAAGAAATCTAGAACTCATCTTCATGTACTCCCCACTGCTGCTCATCTCCCATGTAGCATTGGGGATACACAACTCATCAGTCAGTTGCGATATCTCAATCCCATCCTCGACTCTGTATATTCATCTACCTCCATCTCAGGGATCCCATAGAACTTATTGATTGTCACCGATCAAAGAAACCTGTCTCCCTCTCACCATAGTATGAAAAGCGACATGCTGAGCAGCATTCGCATAAAACTCTCGGACAACTGTGATGCTCGCCAGTTTGGGTTGTTGGCAAAGTTTCTGCCAGTGTCTGTCGGCAATCACCCTGTCTATATCTGGAAATAATCCAGAGGGAATCTCAAAGCCTCTCTCAATGATTCCGACCTTCTTAGTCAGTCCCCTCTCATAGCGCTGTTCTGCAGCTGCTGAGACAAATTTTGTAGTGTCAAAACTGGGTTCAGCAGATGTTGACGCTCTGGATCTCTTCGGTGGCATTTTTTTTTTTAAATTTCGGCAGAATCTCCTCTGTTTTCCTCAAATCCTCAACAACACAAAACAACAAAAATCACCGCAAACACTCCAAATCAATTGATCACCGCACTTCGCCCCCATTACTACGAATCAAATTAATCACAATCCAACACTTCGCAATTCAAAATTCCCAAATCAAACACACCACAATTCAAACCTAATTACCCAATTAATTTACCAATTATCAAATCAAATTTATCAAATTATTACCGTTTCTCAAATTCTGATTTTGGCAGTGGTACTCTCGGCTCTGTTGTTTTGGATTGGGTTTCTGGTCGGCCGGCTTGGTGACAGAGGACACGGCAGTGGCTTGGTGGATTCGATGATTGTGACGGTGAAGGAAGGTGTCGGCAATGGGCTGGGTTTGTCTCAGTTTGGTCGGCTGTGGTTGATTCCGGCGATGTTGGTGCGATTCTGTGATGTCTTGGAAGTGGTCACAGCTCGGTAATGGATTCGTGGTGGGGTAGTTTCGGCCAGATGGTGGTGCTCAGAACCGGCGATGAAGGTTTCGGCAAGGATGAAGATGGTGTTGATCTCTGCGATGGCTCACGGTGGTGGATCTTGGTGGCTAAGATTCGGTCACGGTGATGAAGGTAGTGGCTCGCGGTTGATGGCTGGTTCGGTTCTGGTGGCTCGGTAAAGACTTGGTGGTTTGACATGGCGAAGGTTGCGGCTGTGATCTCGGTCGTCGTGAGTTGTTGGCGGTTTCGGTCGTGGATTGGCGGTCTCACGGTGGTGGATCTCGGTTTGTCTCGATGGTGGCAAATATGGGTTTCTGGTTTCTGGTAGATCTTCGGCAATGGCTGGATCGTGCGTGGTGGGTGGTGATTGGTTTGCTCACGGTTGGAGGTGGTGGTGGTTCTGGTGAGATGGTTGCAGCTGTTGGAGGTGTTTGAGGAGGAAGAAGAAGAAAAATGAGATCTGTGGTGCCTCTGCTTATGTTCTGTTTTTTGAGTCAGCGTCGCGACTCCAAAACTTGCCTAGCGTCGCGACACTCGGTCCTTTAGGGTTTTGACTCTTGTTTTTTTTTTTTTTTTTTTTTTTTTTTTTTTTTTTGGCAAAACCATGTCTTGTGACAGATAACTCCATAGGGACGCCTCTTAAGAAGTGTCTTTTTACTCGGCCGTCTCCTGGATCAACTTTGTATCTTCGTGATTTTGTCAAGTTTTTATTTGAAAATCCCGCTTGCACTGGCTTGCAATGTCCTGAAAAATTCCGTTTTTATTTTTCCTGCAAAACTCACACACAAATTAAAAAGTTCACACAAAAAAATAAATAAATAAATAAATAAATTACAACAAATTGCATGGGTTGCCTCCCTGCTAGCGCTAAATTTTTCGTCTTCAGCCAGACGTGACTGAAATCCATATGTTAAGGGAGGTTTCATGTCGTTTGGATGTCCGATTAAAGACAATCCCGTGAGCGTTGCTTTTGAATGGTCTCTTCCAACGGTAAAGTGGCAAAAAATATTTTGTTTCATTCAGTGCTTGTGCCACTTTTTAACTTTTGTTGCTCCAGTGATTCCTGCAAAGAAGAAAGAAAATCAGGAGGTCTCTTGTATGGTGTTTGACTTGGAATGGAAGTTCCATTCTGTCAAACTTCTGGGTGATATCTTTGATTTGTACTCCCCAAAACAGCGATGTTTTTCCTGAATGCTCTGGATCTTTATTAAGTTCTGACAGTTGCTGCTCTCCATTTGCTCTTCTTTTTGCTCCACATTTTCTTCACAGATGTATTTGAAAATTTCTGCATTCAGCTCTTCATCTGCATCTGTGAAATACATGTTTCAAAATTGTCAACCTGAGAATGAAAAGAAATGTTAGATTTTAGGTCTTCATCCTCTGATATGACTGGATTGGTGCTCAAGTTGATCTTCTTCAAACATTTGTGAAATGGAATCTCCAAGATCTTCATTTTGAGGATACAGAATGTCATCCTCAATTTTTGATGCAGTTGGTAGAAATATTTCAGCTTCATCCTCGTCAGAATCTGAATAATAGAAATCAAATCGAGACTTTGCCGGTTCAAGTTCCTGAACTGATACCTCTGATTGTTGATACTGCTCAGCCTCCTCATCTGTTGACGTGTCATTGTGAAATGATTGGTACTCGAAGGCTTCATCAGTGTCATCTGAGAATGGTTCTTGAGGTATATAGTTCTGGTTTTCTGTAATTTGTCTGATTTGATCTGTCATTCTCTGTATGGATTCTGTGTTACTCTGAACTTGTGCATCAAATTGAGCTGTCTGTTCTTTGAACATGTGAATCAACTGATCTTCCTCGGATGGTTCTGGTTCTTGATAAGGATCGAAGGAAGATGGTGGATAAGATGGAAAATGTGGTTCTGTGAAATGTGATGGCTCTTCGTACCATGAAGGATCTTGATAGTTCTGCCACCCTGGATAGTAGTTGTATTCGCAATAATCGCTTGGGTGGTCACCATTACATATGTCACATCTCCACATTGAGTTCTGATGAGCAAATGTAGTATTGTTTGATTCTGGCATCCAGTGATAATCATTGGGCTCGACAACAGGCCTCAGAAAACCGGACTGTTGCTCCCAGATGTGGGGTGTATCTTCTTGTACAAGCACGTAATCTTTCAATCTCCCAGTAATGTTCCATTTTTAAGTCACCTGAAAACAGAAGAAATAAAAATTAAAAAATAAAGAAAGAAAATTAGATATAAGTAAATTAGATAGTTTCAAAATTAACAACTCAAGAAAATTAAGTCCCCGGCAACGGCGCCAAAACTTGACCGGCGTAAACACACACGTATAACGCAAGCGCACGTATCGTTCAAGTAGTATAAAATATCGATCCCACGAGGACTTAATTCCTACTGTTGTTATTAATTGTTGAATCTATTTATTTACAAATATCTAATTAAAGGGAGAAGAGAATTGATTGCTTGATTGATTT
>SKCR01006252.1:0-25155 GCA_019454045.1 Zanthoxylum bungeanum
CTCTGTGGCCTTTTCCACACTTTGATGTCAGTCACGTCAACGATCTTTTAAGATCAGACCTCCGTTTGTCCGCTGGGTATGGACTGATACTCTTGATATCCTGTGATGTATCCAGAGAGGATATGTCAGTGCCGTGTACAGGATTTAGGTGTCCAATTTATGATTCTTTGAAATCATTGGCCGAGGTATGATTCGGAAACGAGTTCCGAATATTTATTGAAGAAACATAATTATATCTCGACACATGAATAGTTCATAGCAGAGATTTGATGTTTAATCTATATCTCCGGAATAATTTGGATACCTATAACATTGGGATTATATATATGCAATGACTTCGACTTGGGTGGTTAAACACGATTATATGTGGTCGTCGTATTTTGTGTGTGGATAAATTACGGACATGGAAATGGTTTCCATGATAGATAAACACGAACCTAGAAAGTCTCACAATATAAAATATACTCGTTCAGCACTTCGGCAATTAATTATGGATAATTCGAATTATTCATAATTTACACATGCGTATTAAATAATGTGTATTTGTATACGATACATAATTTAGATTTGATACACATTATTAACCCATTGGATTTTGACACTTGTTTTATTATTATTATTAATTAATTAATTATTAATAATGATAAAATGGAAGAATATTCTTGGAATATTTTTCCATATAGTTATTTTGTCTTTTTGTTGATTAAAATAAATAAATAAATTAATTTTTAATTAATTGATTTATTATATAAGAATTATTCTTGGAATATTCTTATTTATTTGGCATAATTTGATTGGCCAAATCATGTGTTTTTAACACGTGGATTTAATTAACAAAATATCAAAATATTTAATTGAATTTGGATAAGATAATGAGATGGCAAAATCCTAGCAAAAATTAATTGATAATTTTGAAGGAATATGTTCTTAATTTTCGGCCATGGGCTTTAAAAAATACAAATTGGAAATTGTTTCCATTATTATAAGGATTTTGCTACATTTCTCATGTGTGAGAACAAAAGAAAAATTGAGTTAGGGTTTTGGAAGAAAAACAACAACATCAAAGGAGGAGAAATTGTAGAATTGGAATTTAATTTAAGGTAAAATCAAATTCCTAATTTCCATTTTCTTGTTTTTGTTTCTTGAGCATGTAAATATGTATGGGATATGTATATTGCATGTTTAAATCATATATGTATCAAGGATATATATTTGAATCAAAACTTGGTGTTGGATGTTTTTAAACCTTAATGATTTTTCTTTTATTAAGCATGTGTAAAGATTAATTAAGGAATTAATCTAAAATTAAAAATTTACATTCTAGAGTGATATTACCACTCTAATGTTGCCTAGAATTGTTCTTGGAACTTTGTATTGTGGTGATTAAATTTGGTGTAAATTAATTGGATTAGTTTTGTGATTAAATTGAATTTTGGCATGAAACATAGACAAAAATTAAAATTGGATCAGATCTGGTTTTGTCCCTTAAAATAGAATATTTTCATGGAAAAGTATGTTATTTGGATGATTTTAAATGTGTATTGGGTGGTGGATAAATTTTGGAAATTGTTCGAGGACTAAAACGCGAGAAAATGGTGAAATTCGCATCGTAACGAGCTCGCCGCATCGTGGCTGTGAACCCAGCAAACTGGACACTGTTCGGGCAGCCCAAGGGCTGACTGAACACTTCCTGAGTGACCGGGTTGCCCCGACTCGGCTGTTGGTCAACTGGTTTGACCATTTGCCCATTACGCGTAGTATTTGTCGAAAAATATTTTCGTAAAATAATTCGTCATGTAACGAAATATATTATGATATTAAATGTTAATAAATAATATATTTAAACTTTTTTGGGTGAAATAAAAATATTTGATATTTATTAATTTGCTCAGAAAATTTTAAAATGTTTAAAAAACCATTTTCACCTTCCACTGTGTCTTTCCGCTGCGCATACCCCAACAACATCAACGATGGCTGAATCCAATCATAAAAGAAGTAATAAAGAAAGAAATCATCAAATGGTTGGATGCAGGCATCATCTACCCCATCTCTGACAACTCTTGGGTGAGTCCTATGCAATGTGTACCCAAGAGAGGAGGAATGACTATAGTTACAAATGAAAAGAACGAGCTGATTCCATCAAGGACAGTGACTGGATGGAGAGTGTGCATGGACTACAGGAAGCTGAAAAAAGCCACACAGAATGATCATTTCCCGCTACCATTCATTGACCAGATGCTAGACAGATTGGCGGGGCATGATTTCCACTACTTTTGTTATGGATACTCGTGGTACAATCAGATTTCCATCGTCCTAGAAGATCATGAGAAAACCATTTTCACATGCCCGTATGGTACTTTTGCATTCCGCATGATGCCATTTGGACTCTGTAATGCTTCTGCCATATTTCAACGTTGCATGGAAGTCTTCATAGATGACTTCTCAGTATTTGGAAACTCGTTCGACCACTGCTTGCAAAATCTGGAACAAGTGTTATAAAGATGTGAAGATACTAATCTGGTACTGAACTGGGAGAAGTGCATGCACCACTGTCCTGTGACATCGGATCTCACAGAAGGGAATCGAGGTAGACAAAGCAAATACTGAGACTATAGAGAAATTACCTCCACCATCATCAGTCAAAGGGATTCGAAGTTTTATTGGGCATACAGGATTTTACAGGAGATTTATCAAAAACTTCTCCATGATTTATAAACTATTATGCAATCTGCTGGAGAAAGACGTGCCATTCCACTTCACCAAGGAATGCCACCATGCTTTCGAGATCTTGAAACAGAAGTTGGTCTCTGCTTCCATCATAGTAGCACTAGATTGGACACTCCCATTTGAAGTGATGTGTGATGCCAGTGATTTTGTAGTAGGTGCAGTTTTGGGACAACGAAAGGCGAAAGTTTTTCACACCATTTACTACGCCAACAAAACTTTGAATGAAGCACAACTCAATTACACAACAATTGAAAAGGAGTTGCTCACATTTGTGTTTGCTTTTGATAAATTATGCTCTTATTTACTGGGTTCCAAGGTGGTGGTCTACACAAATCATTCAGAAATCAAATACCTGATCGCGAAGAAAGATGCCAAGCCCAGATTGATCCGTTGGGTGCTTCTATTGCAAGAATTTGACGTGGAGATCCGAGATAGGAATGGGACAGAAAATCAAGTTGCCGATCACTTATCGGGACTCGAAAATGGAGGTACAACTGGCAATAAACTGACAATTAATGAAACTTTTCCAGATGAACAGTTGTTTGCCATCAAGCAGCAGGAAGTCCCATGGTATGCTGACTATGCAAACTACATAGTATCAGGGAAATTGCCGTTGGAATGGACACATCAGCAAAGAAATAAGTTCTTCAAATAAGTCAAACATTATGTCCGGGATGAGCCATACCTATTCAAACGTTGTGCTGATCAGTTATTAAGGCATTGTGTACCACGTGAGGAGGTCAATAGTGTCTTGCAGCATTGTTATTCATCACCATACGACAGACACTTCAGCGGAGATAAAATCGAGGCCAAAGTACTGTAATCAGGTTTGTTCTGGCCCGCATTGTTTAAAGATGCTCACTTATTCGTTCTTCAATGTGACAAGTGTCAGAGAACGAGAAATATTTCGAGGATAAATGAAGGACCTCTTCAAAATATTCTCGAAGTGGAGATATTTGATGTATGTGGGATTGACTTAATGAGACCATTTGTTCCATCATATAGAAACCTGTACATTCTGGTTGCAGTAGACTACGTCTCCAAATGGGTTGAAGCAACAACACTGCCATCAAATGACTCCAAAGTGGTGTTAAAATTCCTCAAAAAGAATATTTTCACTCACTTTGGAACACCTCGAGCAATCATCAGTGATGATCGAACACACTTCTGCTACAAGTACTTTGATGCACTCCTATCCAAATACGGAGTTACTCACAAAGTTGCTACTGCTTACCATCCGCAGTCAAGTGGTCAGTTTGAAGTCTCCAACAGAGAAATCAAAAGAATCTAGAGAGAACTATTTGTTCAATGAGGAAGACTGGTCTAGAAAACTAGATGATGCATTATGGGCCTACCGGACAACTTTCAAGACACCCATTGGAATGTTCCCATACCGACTAGTGTTGGAAAGGCATGCCATTTGCCTATGGAGATCGAACATAAAGCAGATTGGGCACTGACAAAACTGAATTTTGATCTGCAAGCAGCGGGGGAGAAACGGCTCTTACAATTGAAAGAATTAGAGGAATTTCACATCCATGCTTTTGAGAATGCAAACTATACAAAAGAAAAGACCAAGAAGTGGCATGATCAGAAAATAGTGCGCAGAAAACTGGAACCAGGGCAGTAAGTGTTGTTATACAATTCAAGTTTGAAAATTTTCCCTTGCAAGTTGAAATCACGGTGGTCAGGTCCATTTGTGATCATCCAAGTTTTACCCTACAGAGCCGTTGAGCTACATGACCCGAACTCCAATGATATATTCAAAGTCAACAGCCAACGTGTTAAGCAATACTGGGGAGAATCCATCAAGCGTAAAAAAGAGAGTCTCACATTTTCCGATCCAGCCTAATATTTGGGCAGTCATGTGTAGCTGACGACGTTAAACTTAGCGCTAGCAGGGAGGCAACCCATGCAATTTGTGTATATATTGAGATTTTATGTGTTTTATTTTTGAGTGTTTAATTTTTGTAGGAAAAATTACAGATAGGATGGAAGACGTTCTCGTAAAAATTCACAAGCATTCTCATTCTCTCCCTCAAAACTCTCTGATAAAAGTCTACAAAGCACGCATTGAAAGAATGAGACTTCTGATGATCAAAGGTATTCCTTAGTGATATTTTTTTGGATAATTGAAGCACGAGTTCGCTTGGCAGGTGAGTCATCTGACTCTTTCATTTCATTTCTGTCTGGTTTAGGAAAAAGCACATATGCTAAGAAAAGAATAGCTAAACGATTAGGTGTTGTGTTATAAATGTGCACACTGTACATGCAATACTCGTTGTCGTTCTTTAGGAATGGTGTCAGATAATCGCGAAGATAAAATAAAATTCATTAAGGATGGCATGAGTAATGAGTCTTTAGATGATAAATTATTGACTCTTGAGACGCATCTCAGTGGATATGTCTATCACGCAATTCGCAATTTACATACATATCGAAGAGAAAGACAACAATTGAGTCTCGGGAATCTGACTTTAAAAGACTATGTTTGCCAATTTATAAGAAAATTGAATGGGAAGCTTGTTCATTACCCATAGAGGTCATTCAAGCCGTTACTACATGTATATATTATTGTCTTTACATAATAATTATGATTTGCTTTATTTTGATTCCTTTTATTTTCCCCGACAAGATCCAGACATTTTGACTTTCACGATATATTTTAATGTTCCTCTAATAATTGTCATTTGGCAGGTACTAGTGCAATTATTACTCACCCTTTTTCAGGATCTATAAATTTACCTCGTCATTGCTCTCTTCAATACATTCAGATTAGAGAGAGTAAAAAAATGGAAGTAACTTTAAGAAGACGAGTCGTTAACATCTGTGTGTTTTGTGGGACTAGTTCTAGATCTAAACCAGAATTTATTGAGGCAACAAAAGAATTGGGTAGAGTCATAGTTGAGAAGAATATGCACTTAGTATATGGCGGTGGAAATCTTGGACTGATGGGTTACATTTCAAAGGACGTACATGAAGAAGGTAGTCAAGTTTTGGGAATCATTCCAAAATCTTTGGCGGATGCAAATATTATCGGACAATCAAACAGAGATGAATATATTGTGTCAGGTATGTCCGAACGACTTTTTGAAATGATTAATCGTGCTGATGCTTTTATTGCTTTGCCAGGTGGCTTGGGCACAATGGAGGAAATTTTTACAGTGCTATCTTGGGCGAACTTGAACGTAAACCAGAAACCAATTGGACTGTTTAATGTTGATGGATTTTTAGACTTTCTTTTTGTGTTTCTTGAAGATGTCAGGAGAAATAGGTTCCTTTCAAAACCCGTAAAAGATATCTTCTTCACTGCCAGAATAGCCAATATTTTAATTGACCAACTCTTGACGTTTGAATCAAATATTGATTCTATTCTTTCCAAGTTGAACTGGTCTGATGATCGTGGTAAGAAGTGTCAGATAAATCTGGATCTTAACCTTTAGTTTTCTTTTTAGATGTAGATACAATTGACAATTCCACGCTAACCAGGTACTATCTTCTAAACTTTTCTTATTCGTTTTAAGACATTGGGGATAATGTCTCAATTAGGTTTGGGAGAGGGGATAGTTGACTAGTATCTTGTTTTTATTTTTTTTCTGTGTGTTGTTTTTGTTTTGTTATATATATAAAAAAAAAAAACAACAAAATGATATATATATATATAAAAAACCATGAAAAAAAAATGTTTTGATTTTTATGTTTTTGACTTTACTAACTAAGTGGAATTGTGTTTTGAGATAGCTGAGTTAGAAGTTTTCTCTTCTGAGACGTATCTAAGCTTGATTCGTAACAAGTTAATTTTTATTTATTTCCTTTTGAATTATTTAAATTCGTGAATTCTCCATAATATTGATTAAATTTGATCTTCATATGCTCATTTGACAGGTATTATCAACATATATGGTAACATACGGACATGGATCGTAAGTGAAAATTTTGTAATATTCAGTGCTCTGGTTTATTGGAAATAGCACCTAAAAGCGATGGAATAAAAAAAATAATAAAAAAAATTTACATAAATAATTAACCTTGCTCTTACTTAGTAACCGGACATCTTGCCTCTGTAAGCAGTGATTGTTTGAGTCAAATGGTAGAGCCTGAGATAATAATTAAGTTTCTACTTAGTAATCGGACGTCTTACCTCAGTAAACAGTGATTGTTCGCATCAAACGTTAGAACTTTTAACATCTGAGATCCAGACAATTAAGTCTGTATGGGTGTCTTAACACCTAGTGCCCTAAAGCCAACTGGTTTGGGAGTCACTGGCACAAAGCTCGTTACAAGGATTGAAGATGCTGTAAAAAAAAAAGAGAAAAAACTTTCATTACCAAAAAGGTGTGAATTCCAATATAACTTTAGGACAAAAATATTACTCTATTTTTCAATTACACTTATGAATATTGTGGACACAATAAGTTGATTAATACCTTGTTGGTTGTGTATATGGAGAATGGTAAAAAAATATAGGAGAATTTACTTATTTAGTAATCTAGAAAGAAAGAAAACAACTATTAACTTGGCTAATAATTTCACTTTTTAACTTGTTTATTTTGTTTGTGTGATTTATTGTACATTTGATTGACGTTTGTGGGTATCGTCGCTGTAAGCCCTCACGAGACTATAACTCGTCCACTAGGGACACCTAGGGGTTTAAAGGCTTGTTGCATACGCTAAATGCAACTGTGATCCCTACGAAAGTGGCTTAGATTAATTTATTTTAAAGTTTTTTATTTCATTTTGTTTTGTTGTTTTGCTCCAGGACTAGCAAAATGTTAGGTTTGGGGGTGTGATGAGCGAAAAATATATCAATATTTATCGATCATTTTACTTAATATTTTGTATAGTTTTCTCGAGTTTTATGAATGTTTTGATGTTTTTTGGTTTATTTTACAGATGAAATAAAATCGGGACTCAATGGAATCAATCAGGATGAAATGTGGAACAAATAAGGGCAAACTGGACTTGATATTTGGATTTTGGAGGTTGGAAACTTGAAATGGCATTCTAACGAAGTACAATTTTGCAAATTTCAACTTTGTGCAATTTTCGTATTTTGGCCATAACATTTTACTCCAATATCGGATTGCATTGATTTAGATTCCTGATAAAAGAAGACTGAAAGATCTACAACTTTAATATTCATAAGAATTTTGAATTTTGAAGTTTTCAATACCGAAATAGATGAAAAATCCAAAGTGTGTTAGGTGTAATTATTAAAGTCATGATAAAAAAAAATGGAAAATGACAATTTAAAATTATCAAACTTCTACCAAACATTCTTGCATGTTTGGTGGAGGATTTGTTGCCATGTTGATGAGCGGAAAATATATCAATATTTATCGCCCCTTTCACTTAATATTTTGTTTAGTTTCTCGGGTTTGATGAACGTTTTGATGTGTTTTAGTTGATTTTGCAGATAAAATAATATTGGGACACAATGAAATCATTTAGGACGAAATTTGGGTCAAATAAGAGCAAAAATTGGACTTGACATATTAGTTTTGGAGATTGGAAACTTGAAAGGGCATTTTAACGAAGTGCGGTTTTGGAAATTCCAGTTTTGTGCATCTGTCGTATTTTGGGCATAACTGTTCACTCCGATATCGGATTGAGCTGATTCAAGTTCAGATTAATAAGACACAAAGATCTACAACTTTGAAAGACAAAATAATTTCTAATTCCGAAGATTTCAAGCCCGAAATTGATTAACCATCCAGAAGTGTGTTGTGTGTAATTATTAAAGTCATTTTCAAAGCAAAAATTAATTAATAATAAATAATAAAAATGATCAAATCACCACCAAACATGATAAGAAATTAGTGGAGCAATTAATAATGGATTTGGTGGAGCAATTAGTGGAGTAATTAGTGGAGCAATTAATAATGGATTTGGTGGATGATTTGATGGAGGCAAAATTTTACCTATAAATACCAAGCCGTTTCATTTATTAATTCATACTTTCTTCTAAGGAATTCCTTAAGAATACTAAGAAGATTGTATCTTATTTTTTTATTTACAGCTTTCAGTAATTAATTTCCGCTTTCGCACTTTCTTTTCTTTACTTTTCAGTTTTTACTTTCCGCAATTTACTTTTGCGCACAATACTTTTATTTCTTTAATTTTCAGTTTTTACTTTTCAGTAATGAGAAGGTAACTCCCCTTTGCTGGGGTAAAAGGTAAAACTTTTATTACTAATATTTAGATTAATCTCCCTTAATTATAATATATAAACTAGTTAAAACCTGACTTAACGAGGATACCGCCATATTGGTCGGTTGGTAATTATTTAAATTGGTTTTAACCTGACTAAACTGGATACCGCCTGATTGGTCGATTGGTAATTAATTATTAATTTGACTTAATCTGGATACCGCCTATATGGCTGGTTGGTAATTATCATGCAAAGTTAATATATTATATTAAGGGAGATATCTAAAATAGAAGTAATAAAACTGGATCCTTTTACCTCAGCATTTTCTTTTATTGTACTTTTACTTTATTTACTTTTCAGCAATTTACTTTTCAGCATTTATTTTTCAGCAATTTACTTTTCAGCATTTACTTTTCAGTATTTACTTTTCAGCATTTACTTTTCAGCATTTAATTTTCAGTATTTAATTTCAGCATTTACTTTCCGTCATTTACTTTTCAGCAATTTACTTTTCAGCATTTTACTTTATGTCTTTTATTTTATTTAAGTTTTTACTAGACCTAGTTATGTGTCGTAACTAAGTTACTTATCTGGGGTTGTGATGACTTCTAATATCACCGGTTTATAAGGGGTTATTTTATAGTTTGGGTAATTTAAAGGTTTACTTATTAAATCTTAAGCTTAATGCTTCTTGTTAATTGGCCACTAATAAGATTGATCTGGTAAATCTAAAATAAACTTGACAAATGAATTTTAGGTTTCAGCCTTAGACTTAATAGCCCACGATCTTCTTTGAAGATAGATAACCCTTTAATAGATTTCCTTACAGGATAGACATATACATGTCGGGCGGGGGTAGCCATAATTGGAACTTAAACTTAATGAATCCAGATAATTTGGTTGACATAGACATATGGTTAAATTGGGTTAAACTGAGTATTTGCATCTGACCATTGACAGAGGCTTTCGTATAATTTCGTGTTCTAGGTTAATAAACCGATATATTATACAAACATGAAATAACCACTACATCTTTAAAATGATATTGGAAGATTCACAACCCTAGATAGTTTCCTAATATTGAATTTTCTTAAACTACTTTCATGCAATTTTATTTACTTGTTTTTAAATTTAAAATCATCACCATTTCAAATCATCATTCAACCTGTTAGATACTAGTAATGATTTGACCTCATAAAATTAATAGATTAGGTATTAAGTCCTCGTGGGATCGATACTTTTTATACTACTTGAACGATACGTGCGCTTGCGTTATACGCGTGTGATTACGCACCGGTCAAGTTTTTGGCGCCGTGCTGGGGACTTATTTATCTTTCATTATTAGTTTTGGGTTAGATACGTTACTTGTATCTAATTTCTTTTTATTTATTGTTTTTGTTTTCTTGTGTTTCGGGTTCTCAGAAACTACATGAGACGAACCAGAAGCTTTGAACTCCGACCGCTTGACCCATAAATTGAAAGAACCATCAGACAGTTGAGAAGAGAAAAGCGAGAAGGCCAAGAAGCAATCATTAACATGGAACCTGAACCTTTGAATGTTGCACCACCAATTCCCATTCGAGACAGAACCATTCTGGTGGTTGACAGACTCATTTCATGTATTGTACTTCCTCTCTTACCAGCAAATGCAGGTGACATCAAAACATGCATTCAGATTATTCAGCATTTAGTGCAGTTTGGGGGGAATGCAACTGAAGATCCTAATGCCCATATCAGCAACTTCCTGGAAGTTTGCAGCACTTTCAATTTCAACCGAGAAGTTGAAGAAGCAATGAGACTGCGTGTTTTCCCATACTCCTTGAAGGACAGAGCTAAAGCTTGGCTACATTCACTACCAGCAGGTTCAATCACAACTTGGAACACTTTAGCCACCAAATTTCTTGCAAAGTACTTTCCACCAGCCAGAACTGGAAATTTGAGGAATGATATCACATCCTTTGTACAACAAGACTCGGAAACTCTCTACGAAGCTTGGGAAAGGTACAAAGATTTGCTTCGGAAATGTCCTCACCATGAGATTCCAAAGTGGCTTTAAGTCCAAACTTTATATAATGGACTTTCTGGAATAATGAGAACCACAATCGATCTGCTGCTGGAGGAGATTTAATGGCGAAATGAGAAGATCAAGCCTGTGACCTAATCGAAGAAATGGTCAACAACAATCCCTTGTGGCCAACAGAAAAGAGCATGATCCAAAGAATTGCAGGAATTTATGAAAGTTGAGCCAATACAGCAGTCAACGCTAAGCTGGATCAGATATGCAAATTCATGGAGACTCTTACCACTGGATCCACAAGTTCACCATATAGAGGAGCACCAGAGCCAACCAACTTGAAGAGACGGTAAATTTTGTCAATAATTTCAACAAACAAGGGAACAATCCATATTCCAACACTTACAACCCAGGGTGGATGAATCATCCTAATTTTTCATGGAGCAACAATTCAAGGCAACAGAACTATTCACCACCTAGAATCCAGCAACAGAATAAAGGCCATGAGCAGGCAAATGAACCAGGAATAGCAGAAGTGTTGACTAAGTTAAAAAAGTATGATGCTATGTTTCAGAGCCAATCAGCTTCCATCAAGGCACTAGAGAATCAAATTGGACAACTGGCCAATGCTCAGAGTTACAGACCGCCAGGTACCCTTCCTAGCAACACAGAACCAAATCCAAGGAACATGGGAAATGAGCAATGTCATGCCATCATGTTAAAAAGTGGTACTGAAATCAACAAAGATGTTGGAGCCAAAACAACTGCTGAGGAAGTTCCAAAAGAAACAAAGCAACATATGGAGGAAAAAGAAGCAAAGGAAAAAGAACAGATCACTCCACCTCCACCTTTTCCTCAGCATCTTCAGAAAAACAAACTGGACAAGCTGTTTGCTCGTTTCCTGGAGGTGTTCAAAAAGCTGCACATCAACATTCCATTTGCAGAAGCCTTGGAACAAATGCCCAGCTATGTAAAATTCATGAAAGACATTCTTTCACGAAAACGGAGATTAGGAGATTACGAGACAGTAGCATTGACAGAAGAATACAGTGCTATCATTTAGAGGAAGCTTCCCCCAAAGTTGAAAGATCCTGGCAGTTTCACCATTCCTTGCACTATAGGAGAACATGACTTTGGTAAGGCTTTGTGTGATTTAGGTGCGAGTGTTAACTTGATGCCTTTTTTCTATTTTCAGGAAATTACAGATTGGAGAAACAATGCCAACTTCAGTCTCCCTACAACTTGTTGATAGAACGCTCGTATTTCCAAGAGGCGTAGTTGAGGATGTGATGGTCAAGGTTGACAATATCATTTTCCCAGCAGATTTTATTATCCTTGATATGGAGGAAGACGCAGACGTGCCAATCATCCTCGGGAGACCATTCTTGGCTACAGGTCGAACCATTATTGATGTACAAAAAGGAGAATTAACCATGAGTGTACAGGTCTAAGAAGTAACATTCAATGTTTTTAAGCCATGAATTTCCCGAATGACGAGAAGGAGGAATGTTTCAGACTTGATGTGATAAATAAGACCATCCAGACCTCAATGCAATGTAAAGTTCTGCTGACAAACTTAAAGCATCTCAATTGTCTGTGGAGCTTGAAGATAAAGCGCACTGCGTACTGAAGAAGCCTATTCTTGCACTACAAGCAACATAAGAGAAAAGGTTCCATCAGCTCAACGAATTGGAGGAATTTCACAACCAGCCTTTTAAGGATGCCAAATTATACAAAGAAAAGGCAAGGAAAAGACATGATGAGAAGTTAGTGCGCATATAACTGGAACCAGAGTAGAAGGTACTGTTAAACAAATCAAGGGTGAAATTCTTCCCATGGAAGCCAAAATCACGGTGGTCAGGTCCATTTGTGATCACCAAGGTTTTACCAGACAGAGCCGTTGAGATACATGTTCCTGACTCCAACAAAACTTTCAAGGTTAAAAACAAGCGTGTCAAGCACTACTGGGGAGAATCATTTGAGCGACAAAAAGAAAGTGTCACACTTTCAGATCCAGCCTAACGTTCGAGAAGTCATGTCTAGCTGACGACGTTAAACATAGCGCTAGCAATGAGGCAACCCATGCAATTTGTGTATATATTGTGATTTGGTGTGATTTAATTTGGTGTGTTTAGTTTTTGCAGATTAAGACATTTTAGGATGGAAGAAGTTCTCGCAAAACTTCACAAGCAATTTCCTTCTCTCCCTCAAAACTCTCTGATGAAAGTCTACAAAGCTCGCTTGGAACAGATGAGATTACTAACGATCCATGGTGGTCCTAATGATATTCATTGGGTAATTGAAGCACGGGTCTGATTGGCAGGTGAGTCTTCTGACTCTTTTATTTCACATCTGTCTGGTTTTGGAAGAAGCACATATGCAAAGAAACGTAGAGCTAAGCAAATGGGTGTTTGTTACAAATGTGCACACTGGAATTGCAATACTCGTTGTCGTTCTTTAGGAATGATGTCTGATAATCGCAAAGAAAAAATTAAATTCATTAAGGATGGCTTGAGTAAGGAGTCTGTAGATAATATATCTTCGACTCTTGAGATGCATCCCAGTGGATATGTTCACATAGCCATTTTCAAATTGCATACACAATTCCAAAAAGACAAGACAGTTAAGTCTCGGGAATCTGACTCAAAAAGACCATGTTTGCCAATTTATAAGAAAATTGGATGGGAAGCTTGTCCCTGACGCATAGACGTCAATTAAGCCGTAAATATTTGTAGATATTATATCTCTTTGTCTTTTCCTAATAATTGTAATTTATTTTATTGTTTTCTTTTATTTTCTCTCGACAGGATCCAGAGCTTTTTGACTATCACGATTTATTTAACTGTTTAACTAATAATTTTCATTTGGCAGGTACTAGTGCTATTATTTTACTCACCCTTTTCAGGTATTATAAATTCAACTCATCATTGCACTTTTGAAGACATCCAGAGTAAAACATGGAAGCCACTTTAAGAAGACGAGTTGAAAACATCTGTGTGTTTTGCGGTACTAGTGTTAGTGTTAAGCCATAATACATAGAGGCAGCACATGAATTGGGTCGAGTCTTAGCTGCAAGGAATATGCACTTAGTATATGGCGGAGGCAATCTTGGACTTATGGGGATCGTTTCAAAGGCCGTACAAGAAGGAGGCAGTAACGTTTTGGGAATCATCCCAAAACCCTTGGCAGAAGCAAATCTTATTGGACCATCAACACGGAGATGAACTAATTGTGGAAGGTATGTCCGAGCGACTAGTGGAAATGATTAATCGTGATGATGCATTTATTGCTTTGCTAGGTGGCTTGGGTATATTGGAGGAAATTTTTACAGTGTTATCTTGGGCGAACCTGAACATACACCAGAAAACCGCTGGGACTGTACAACATTGAAGGATTTTATGATTTTCTTTGTGTGTTTCTTGATGATGCCCGAAGAAATGGGTTCGTGTCAAAACCTATGAAAGAACTCCTCTTTACTGGCAGAACTGCTCTGGATCTAATTGACCAAATCTTAGCCTATGAACCACAAATTGACCCTATCATTTCAAAGATAAATTGGTCCGAGGACGATCGTGGTAAGAGGCGTCGGATTAATCTGGATCTTAACCTTTAACTTTTCGTGTAGAGTTTCAGTTAACCAGGTATTATCTTCTAAACTCTTTTTCTACTATTTAAGACATTGGGGACAATGTCTCATTTAGGTTGGGGGATGAAATTAGTTGATCAGTATCTTGTTTTTAGTTATGTGTTGTTTTTATTTTTAGTCCAAATTTTTCGAAAAATACAAAAAAAATTGAAATTTTTTCAAAAATTACAAAAATATTTTACGTTTTTGTGTTTTTATTTTAACTAAAAAGGTGAAATTGGTAAGAGATAGCTGAGTAAGGAGTTTTCACTCCTGAGACGTATTTCAAACCTATTTTCGAAACAAGTTAATTTTTGTTTATTTCCTTTTGAATTATTTAATTTGTGAATTCTCCATAAAATTGACTAAAACAGATCTCATATGCCTAGTTAGCAGGTATTATCAACATGCATGGTAACATACGGACATGAGTTATAATTGAAAAGTTTGTAATATTCAGTGCTCTAGTTTAATTGGAGGCAGCATCTCAAAAAGAGGAGTAAAAAAAAAACGTCTGAGATCCGAGTTTTATTAAGTCTTTAACGGTGTTTTAACACCTAGTTCCCTAAAGCCAACTGGTTTGGGAGTCACTATCTCAAAGCTCGCTACATGGATCAAAGATGCTGCAAATATATATATATATATATATATATATATATATGAAGTCTGAGTAATTAAGTCTGTAGGGGTGTCTTAACACCTGGTGCCCTAAAGCCAACTGGTTTGGGAGCCACCGACCCAACACTCGCTACATAGATGGAAGATATTGTATATAAATAAAAAAAAATCAAAAATCAAAGAAAAAAATCAGAAAAATCAGAAAAAATTTTCCATTGCTGCAAAAAGGTGTGAATTCTAATAAAACTTTAGGACAAAAATATTACTCTTATCAACTACACTTGTGACTGTTGTGGGCAAAAATGAGTTGTTTAATATTTTGTCGGCTGTGCATGGAGAATGGTAAATATAATCGGATAATTTACTTATTCAGTAATTTAGAAAGAAAGAAAACAACTAGTAACTTGGAGTAGAAGTTTCACCTGATTAGTCACTAACTTCTTTATTCTCTTTTCTCTTGTATTTTTGCTTTTGTGTGCATTAGTTTTATTATCTTTTTACTTTTGTAAAACGTTGTGGGTATCATTGCTGTAAGCCCTCACGAGACTATAACTCGTCCACTATGGACACCTAGGGGTTTAAAGGCTTGTTGCATATGCTAAATGCAAACGTGATCCCTACGAAAGTGGCTTAGTTTAATTTTAATTGTTTCTTGTATTTTATTTTTGTTGTTTTGCTCGAGGACTAGAAAATGTTAGGTTTGGGGGTGTGATGAGCGGAAAATATATCAATATTTACCGCCCCTTTTACTTAAGATTTTGTTTAGTTTCTCGGGTTTGATGAACGTTTTGATGTGTTTTAGTTTATTTTGCAGATAAAATAATATTGGGACACAATGAAATCATTTAGGACGAAATGTGGGTCAAATAAGAGCAAAAATTGGACTTGACATATTAATTTTGGAGATTGGAAACTTGAAATGGCGTTTTAACGAAGTGCAGTTTTGGAAATTCTAATTTTGCGCATCTGTCGTATTCGGAGCATAAATTTTTACTCCGATATCGGATTGAGCTGATTCAAGTTTCATATTAAAGAAGCTCAAAGATCTACAACTTGTAAAGACAAAATAATTTCTAATTCTGAAGATTTCATGCCCAAAATTGATGAACCATCTAGAAGTGTGTGTGTGTAATTATTAAAGTCATTTTCAAAGCAAAAAATAAATCAAAAATAAATAATAAAAATTATCAAATCACCACCAAACATGATAAGCAATTATTGGAGCAATTAATAATGGATTTTTGGAGAAATTAGTGGAGCATTAGTGGAGCAATTAATAATGGATTTGGTGGATGATTTGATGGAGGCAAAATTTTGCCTATAAATACCAAGCCATTTCATTTATAATTCATACTTTCTTCTAAGGAATTCCTTAATAATACTAAGAAGATTGTATCTTTTTTGTTTATTTACAGCTTTCAGTAATTAATTTCCGCTTTCGCACTTTCTTTTCTTTACTTTTCAGTTTTTACTTTCCGCAATTTACTTTTGCGCACAGTACTTTTCTTTCTTTAATTTTCAGTTTTTACTTTTCAGTAATGAGGAGGTAACTCCCCTTTGCTGGGCTAAAAGGTAAAACTTTTATTACTAATATTTAGATTAATCTCCCTTAATTATAATATATAAACTAGTTAAAACCTTACTTAACGAGGATACCGCCATATTGGTCGGTTGGTAATTATTTAAATTGGTTTTAACCTGACTAAACTGGATACCGCCTGATTGGTTGGTTGGTAATTAATTATTAATTTGACTTAATCTGGATACCGCCTATATGGCTGGTTGGTAATTATCATGCAAAGTTAATATATTATATAAAGGGATATATCTAAAATAGAAATAATAAAAGTGGATCTTTTTACCTCAGTATTTTTTTTATTGTACTTTTACTTTATTTATTTTTCAGCAATTTACTTTCAGCATTTACTTTTCAGCAATTTACTTTCAGCATTTACTTTTCAGTAATTTACTTTCAGCATTTACTTTTCAGTAATTTACTTTCAGCATTTACTTTCAGCATTTAATTTTCAGTATTTAATTTCAACATTTACTTTCCGTCATTTACTTTTCATCAATTTACTTTCAGCATTTGACTTTATGTCTTTTATTTTATTTAAGTTTTTACTATCTCTAGTTATGCGTCGTAACTAAGTTACTTATCTGGGGTTGTGATGACTTCTAATATCACCGGTTTATAAGGGGTTATTTTATAGTTTGGGTAATTTAAGGTTTACTTATTAAATCTTAAGCTTAATGCGTCTTGTTAATTGGCCACTAATAAGATTGATCTGGTAAATCTAAAATAAACTTGACAAAGGAATTTTAGGTTTCAGCCTTAGACTTAATAGCCCACGATCTTCCTTGAGGATAGATAACTCTTTAATAGATTCCCTTACAGGATAGACATATATATGTCGGGCGGGGGTAGCCATAATTGGAACTTAAACTTAATGAATCCAGGTAATTTGTTTGACATAGACATATGGTTCAATTGGGTTAAACTGGGTATTTGCGTCTGACCATTGACAGAGGCTTTTCTATAATTTCGTGTTCCAGGTTCGTAAACCGATATATTATATAAACATGAAATAACCACTTCATCTTTAAATTGATATTGGAAGATTCACAACCCTAGATAGTTTCCTAATATTGAATTTTCTTAAACCTACTTTCGTGCAATTTTATTTACTTGTTTTTAAATTTAAAATCATCACCATTTCAAATCAATCAATCAACCTGTTAGATACTAGTAATCATTTGACCTCATAAAATTAATAGATTAGGTATTAAGTCCTCGTGGGATCGATACTTTTTATACTACTTGAACGATATGTGCGCTTGCGTTATACGCGTGTGATTACGCACCAGTCACATGTTTGGTGGCATATTTGGTGGAGAAATTGATGGAAGCCTTTATATTTGCCTATAAATAACATGCTAAATTTAATGTAAAACTCATACTTTTTTTTCTGGGGAATTTCCTTAGAATGCTAAAAATAGTGTATCTTGTTTGTTTAATTTTAGTTTTTTTTGTATTTAATTTTTATTTTAGTAATAAAACTTTGTTTGTTTTACTTAAAGTATGAGTAGGTAACTTCTTTCTGCTGTGGTGAAAGGTATAACTTTTATTATTATAATTGAGATTAATTTCTCTTATTTTATAATATATAAATTATCTTAAAACCTAATTTTATTGGATACCGCCTTTATGGTCGGTTGAACTTAATTAAATTAATTTTAACCTGATTTAATTGGATACCGTTTTTATGGTCGGTTGGAATTAATCAAAATATAACTTAATCAAGATATCCCATTTATGATTATATATTATAATAAGGGAGATTTCTAGATTTTAAATAATAAAAGTGGATCCCCAAATCCCAGTATTTTATTTAATTGTTGTAATTTTTACTTTTTAGTTTTTCAACTTAGTGTATGATGTTTTATTTATTTATGTCTTTAGTAGTCCTAGGTATATGTTGTAACTAAATACAATATCTAGGGTTGTGATGAATTCCAATATCAATTGTTTTATAATTTGATTTGTCTTGTGTCTTATGTAATGTTTTGGTTTATTTATTGAGTTTTAAACTTAATGCTTCTTATTAATTGGCCACTAATAAGATTGATTTGGTAAACTTAAAATGAACTTGACGAAGGGATTTTAGGTTTCAGCCTTATACTCAATAGCTTACAATCTCACATTCACCTTAGAGATTTCCTTCCGGGATAGACATTAGGGGTGTTCACAGGTCGGGTCGGGTCGAGTTTTTTGATTTTTTTTATGACCCGATCGGGTCGGGTCATTCGACCATAAACCCGAAATTTGAGGAGGTAATCCGCGCGGGTCGGGTCTCAACGGGTCGGGTCAAAAAACTGTGGGTCGGGTCGGGTCAACATAATATGCAGTAAATATAATATATACATATTTTTTATACAAATTTTATAAGATATGTGCGTAGCTGAAATTCTTGAAGATGGGATTCGAACTTGGGACCACTTAAACACCAAGTACACACTTTGTCATTCCAGCTACAGTTGCTTCTGGTTAAATTTGTATCATTAAAAATATATATTATAATTATAATATCATTTACATCGGGTCGGGTCAGACATGAGTTTTCTGAGCTAAACCCATGACCTGACCCGAAATTTCGGATCGGGTCTAAATTGACCCGAAATTGAATTTTAAAATACATAAACCCGACCAGGTCGGGTCGGGTCGGTCCAGGTCGAGTCGGGGCTGCAGGTCGACCCGACCCTATGAACACCCCTAATAGACATATACCTGTCGGGCGTGGGTAGCCATAATTGGAACTTAATCTTAATGAATTCAAAGTTTCTTGGTTAACCTAGACATATAATTAATTGGGTTACTTTGAGTGTTTGCATCTGACCATCGACAGAGGATTTTGCATATCTTCGTGTTCCAGGTTAATAAACTGACATATTACACAAACATAAGATAATTATTTCATCTTTAGAAGAATATTGAAAGGATTCACAACCCTAAATAGTTTCATAATATTGATTACTTTTAGAATTTACTTTTGCATTTTTTTAATTACTTGACGTTAGTTAAAATCATCATCCAAAAGACAATCAATTTTTAGATACTTGTAGAAATTTAACTTCAATAAATTAATAGCACGGGTATTAAGTCCCCGTGGGATCGATATATTTTATACTAGTTGGGCGATACGTGCGCTTGCGTTACGTGTGTGATTTCACCGATCAACACCCTCAATTAGCTTATTACTAGTCCCTAGTAATTTAAGTGGAAACTAAAAAGATAAATTCTTATCCAAGTTAGTAATTGTTTTATTTCTTTCTAAATTATCAAATAAGCAAATTCTCATATACTTTTTACCCTCCTTCCATACACACATAAAATATAGTATCAATCAATTCATTATGCCTATAATATTCACAAGTCTTGTTGAAAAGAGAATAATATTTTGGTCTTAAAGTTATATCAGAATTCACACCTTTTAGCAATGTAAATTTATTTATATACAAAAATAATATTTTTTAATAATACATTTGTAACGAGCTTTGAGTTAATGACTCCCAAACCAGTTGGCTTTAAGGCACTAGGTGGTAAGACACCGATGTAAATTTAATTACTTGGATCTCAGATGTTAAAAAGAAGAATTGTCGGATTTCCTTAAGTTTTCTCTTTAACCTATGTAACGAGCTTGGGGCCAATGACTCCCAAATCAGTTGGCCTTAGGGCACTAGGTGTTAAGACACCCCTACAGACTTAATTGCTTGAGTTAAAGAGGCTACTGTAGGCACTGCATTTTTACATGTGAGTCCCTATGATGAGTCTCATTTGGAGACACTACCTTTCAAGTCGAGGAAGTTGCGGGAAACGGTCGTCGGAAGGGAATCGGTATTTCGTTAGATTTTTATTCGCTTGTTTAGCTCCAGGCTCACTCGTTGGACCTCCATTTTAAAGCACCTTTAGCCTAAAAAATACCGCAAATCATTTAACCTTGGCCCAAACCCACTCACCAAGCCAACACACCACCTTGGCCCACACGCCCAAGGCCCTTAAAATACAACCAAATTAATTAAGTCATATACCAAATTAAATAAAATATTAATTAAATCATATACCAAATTAAATAAAACATTAAATAAAATCATGCCTAATTAAAATCAATCAACCAATTATATTCCCAATCAATAATATTTTTATTCCTAATTAAAAATATTGTATTCCTAACTTAACAAATATCATGCCTAAACAATACAAATTAAATATAATAACTTCCTAATTTGAACTAATTTTCTCCCCCCTCAATCTTTGGTTTTCCTTGTTTGAAACTAAATCATATCCTAATTAAATGCACAAATCCCTTCATTGTCAAGCAAGGACTCACCCATCCCATTTGTCTATAAATGAAACACATTGCCAAGACACATCCTGTCCACTCTCACTCTCTCACACGCATATACAAAAAAAATAACAAGCAAATGATTTTTCTCTTCTTCTCCTCTCCATTGCCGAACATATCACTCAAAAAATCTCCTTCCATAGCCAAAAAATCACAGCCCCTAAACACCATACAACCACCGAAAATCACACCCCATAAACACCATACAACCACTGAAACTTACAGCCCCTAAATCACCTTACATTACCGAAAAATCACAGCCCCTAAACACCATACAACCACCGAAAAACAGCAGTCCATATACCGTGCAATTACCGAAATACATTCCAAAAAAAGTGAGCAAAAAACGCACAAACAGCAGCCTCTTTAACCGTAAAAATAGCAGCCTTCAACCGTAAAAATAGTAGCCTAAAACCACAGAAAATAGTAGCCTAAACACCAAAAACAGTGGCCAAAATACAGCAGCAAAACAGCAGTGAAACGAAGTCAAAACAGTAGCTTGAGCAGCGAAATAGCGAGGAAAAACGCAAACCAATGAACCAAAAAAATTGCGGAGCTTTCACCCTTTCGATCACCGTGAAACGCGAGTCCGAGAGTCGACAAAAAAGGTTAGACCTGAGGGTATTTTTTCACATCCGTTTTCAGTTGTATTTTTATTATTTATTGAGTTTCGTTTGCATAATTATTGTGGAGTGAAGCATGTTGCGGCCCTTGAATAGATAGAAAATGCATGAATTGTAAAATGATGTATGTTGTGGCCCTTGAATAAAATGAAAAATGCGTCGCCTCTCATGGTATATAGGATGGAAACCCGGACATAAATTTCATAGCCGATTCCGAATGGACGATAGTATGATCTGTACTCGGAATACAACTCCAAGTACCACTTGAGTAAACGGCGCATATTTCATTTTATGTTATTTTGATTTGTTTATTATTCGCTACTTGATTTCCGCATGTTATTTGTTTATGTAATGATGAGATAAAGCGCATGGGCTTAGTAAGTGCGATTAAAGGTCCTCTATTTTGAGAGGTTAAAATCCTTTACCACGATGCTTTGCCGCGCCGGATGATGTATATTCGGTTGAATGTGAGATATGTTCAATCGGGTATACGAAGTCCGATATTGTTGTCTTTATTTCTTATATGCATCGTGTTATTAGCGTATGGGCTTAGTAAGTGTGATTAAAGGTCCTCTATTTTGAGAGGTTAAAATCCTTTACCACGACGCTTTGCCGCGCCGGATAATGTATATTCGATTGGATGTGAGATATGTTCAATCAGATACACGAAGTCCAATATCATTGTCTTTACTTTTTATATATGTATTGTGTTGTTTTCGCATGGGCTTAGTAAGTGCGATTAAAGGTCCTCTATTTTGAAAGGTTAAAATCCTTTACCACGATGCTTTGCCACGCCGGATGATGTATATTTGGTTGAATGTGAGATATGTTCAATCGGGTATACGAAGTCCGATATTGTTGTCTTTATTTCTTATATGCATCATGTTATTAGTGTATGGGCTTATTAAGTACGAGTAAAGGTCCTCTATTTTGAGAGGTTAAAATCCTTTACCACGATGCTTTGCCGCGCCGGATAATGTATATTCGATTGGATGTGAGATATGTTCAATCGGATACATGAAGTCCGATATCATTGTCTTTACTTTTTTATATATGTATTGTGTTGTTTGTGCATGGGCTTAGTAAGTGGGATTAAAGGTCCTCTAAGTCAAGGGGTTAAAAGCCTTTACCACGATGCTTTGATGCGCTTCTTACTATGTCATTTATCCTTTTGCACATCATTGCTTTATTACGCATGCATTACGAAGTTCCAAATAGTTATCTTTATCTTTGTACGCATTGTAATGAAAAGCGCATGGGCTTATTATTTGGGGGAAGAAAAGTCAAAAAAGGCTACATTTACCACGATATTTGACGTGTCTTTCATCTATTGATTGCATCATCTCTCTTTGTCTTGGCTCGATCTATTATCATTTGTGTACCCATGTTATGATAGCATTTAGGCATTATTTCTCATGGTTTATAGGATGGAAACCGGACATAAATTTCATAGCCGATTCCGAATGGACGGTAGTATGATCTGTACTCGGGATACAATTCCACGTACCGCTTGGAAAAATGCCCATGTGTGTGTTTGTGTCAATATTAGTTATCTTCTTTTGCATCACATCATAGCATGTTCACTTTAATGCTTAATTGTCTCTTTAATTGTCTTTTTTGCATTATGTACCTAGTTGACTCTCTTACTTACGCATGAATATGTAATGGCTATTTGTTTATGTTTCCGCATGTATAAGTATGGTATGTTTATGAAATTACATGTTCATCATTATTTGATTCGCTTTTATGTGCGATTGTGTGATTAGTGTGCGCTTGCGCTTTCATGAATACAATATGCTTATGAAGTTGTATGTTTGTCGCTACTTTGATTCACTTTCGAGCATGCAGACTTAGATGTAAGATGTATGCAAATTTAGGTGTAAGTTTTATTTTCGTGCATATGAACTTAGAAGCATAATACTCTTGGAAATAGGTGTTACTTAGGCTTGACTAAATTATTGCATAAATCCTTTCATTACAGGTGACATACGTAAGGGACCATTCCGAACCCGACGGTTTGAGATCTTCCCTTGCGAGGGGTGAGTGCGACCTTAAATCTCATTTTTCCGGTTCACACCGGGTGGCGACTCCATTATTCTCCAGTTTAGTCCCCCGTGGACTACTCCATACTCCCAACCGGGCCGCGAGCCTGGAACAGCATGCGTCGCCCAGTTTCTGTGTCCCATAGTCTGGCGACTCCACTGGGGATAGAGAATCGGCCCCGAAATAATGTCTTGTAATATTATGATTTGTGCTTTAATTAACCGTGTTTACTGTGGGTTAAAAGGGGTTTAATCAAAGGCACTTTTAAGGCTGGGTAATGGTTTGGTGTCTTCCTTCATTCACTACCTTTCTATGAGGAAAAGATGTGAAGGCACCTAGATAATCATTTACTCGTAGCCTATTGTGATGGACTAATTTGGATGACTCGTTGTTTATTCCTGTCACCAAGCGATAAGAGCCTAAGAGGCTAGGGTACTTAAGAGAGCCTCGCTCCACCCTCCCTCTGGGGAATCTACAACGGGAAATCCATCTGATAGTCAGTCACACACCATAACTCATTGGCACGTGCTGTAAGGTATAAAAAAGGTGTGCTCACTTGGTCGCTCGAACCCTTGAGTGGGGAGACCTAGTTGTGGGTAATCCTTCACCAGCGAGAGTCTTTGTCTACACTCCCGCAAACCCACACGTAGATCGGAATTGTATGGCCTATAGCAACTATTTCCTTGTGCTTGTGGACCATCCTCATTTGGATGCAGTTGGACTTCTTGTCAGAAATGCAAACTTGTTGGGCCATTTAAACTGGGACGAGTTCGTATCCTATGACAATTGGGCCAAAAGCTTCTGAAATATTGATGGGCCACTCTGTAGAAATTATTTATGTATGCTTGTGTTTAGGAACATTGTCCTTTGGATCTATTCGGACCTTTCGTCATGAGGTATGGGCTTGTTGGGCCATTTAAACTGGGACAAGAACATATCTTATGGTGATCGGGCCAAAAGCTTCCAAAACGCCAATGGGCCATTATATGTTTGTGTTTATGAACATTATCATTTGGATACGGTTGGACTTCTTGCCATGAGATGTGAACTTGTTGGGCCATTTATACTAGGACGAGTTCAATCTTATGACAGTTAGCCCAAAAGCTTCTAAAATGATGATGGGCCGATTTGTGTGAAAATTTTTAATAAGTTGATATATTCCTTGTATCGCATGCATCTCATTCATCTCATGCATACATATATCTTGTTAACACCCTCTATGTCTGAAAAAGACATCATAGATTCCCGTTGGGTTAGGAAAGAGGGAAGACTCACTAAAAGACCGGTAATAGATATGAGTACATCCGATAACGAGGTATCCCGGATAGATCAGTTGGAAAACGGTCTCGCCAAAATTACTGAACAGTTGCAAGCATTGACTACAACAGTTGAAATTCTTTGGCAAAATTCAAGCTCCATTTTAATTGAGATTTATGTCTCTTGTAACCTGA
>SKCR01006253.1:0-25178 GCA_019454045.1 Zanthoxylum bungeanum
GGTGTTTTTCTTATAAAACACGAAGCAGAAAACTTTTAGAGTTTCGACACAAAGTTAGACAAACAGATCGGCTAAAGTATTAAAACATCACAGTTTGACCATGATGAAAATACTTAACAATAAGTTTCTCATAATACTTGAAAGAGATATAGTATTCTTTCAATGAGGACTCTCCTAGAACACGTCAATATGACGGTGGTGGTCCGAACGGAGAAAAACCGAATTTTGTTGGACATGATAAGGTTAATCATGAGTCGCTCTGAGCTACCATTTTCCTTCAAAAGGGATAAGCATTAACAGTGCATACTTATTTGAATAAGGTTCTATGAAATCTGTGTTTGACAGACTTCATATTAGATATGAACAGGAAAGAAACCAGGTTTTCTCATTCCTGCTGATTTGGAATGCTAAGCATATGTTTGGATGATCCAAACAAGAACCCAAATTGGATAAGTGCCAATTGTAGGTTATCCTAGGGAAACCAAAGTATAGTACTTATACAACTCACTTGAGAACAATGTAATTGTTGCTCACCATGCGGTTTTCCTAGAGGAATACCGATATGTAGTGGCAAGTGGGAGGATAGTAAAACTCGATGAAAATCGGAGTTATACTGTTCAAGGCACCAAGTCCTTAATGGAACACAAACAGTTCATCAAGGATGAAACTGTACCAGTAATCTTCGAATACACAAGAACCGCCTAGGTCGGAGAGAGTTAGAAAATAACCTGGGGTATGAGTTTCTGATCTCACCTCATAAAGATGTCAATCTTATTGAGGAGTACGAACTGACTACGTATGAGGAAGTGATACAAGGTATCGACTCCCTATTATGGCAAAGTGCCATGTGTCCTAAATGGATTCCATGTATACCAACTATGTTTAGAGATTAGTTGTTGTACCGTAAGGCATTATGCCTATTGGTACTATATAAGTCTTCAAGGAAGACATACATGGAAGGCAACATACCAACGTACTAAGCTAGGCTTGTAGCGGAAAGGTATCGTTATCAACATTGTGTTGATTACAACGAAATCTTTTATCTGTTGCCATGTTAAATCCATTGGGATAATGCTAGCTGATGCTGCATGTTTCATTCATGAAATATGGTAGCTGAACGTCAAAATCGCTTTCCTTAAACGAAAACCTCTTTGGAGGATGTTTATAACATCCTGACGGTTTTTGTCGTACCAAACTAGCAAACAAGGTTTGCAGGTTATTCGATCCATGTTTGGATTGAAGCTAGCATTAGGTTCTTGGAACTATCATTTTGATGTAATCATAATGGTGTATGATTTGATTCAAAACGCATATGATTCTTGTGTATATAAGGAGGTTAGTGGGAGCGCACTGACAATGATGTCCTAAAAATGATGATATGTCATTTCTTGGAAATGATATTCCCATATTACAATCGGTGAAAGCTTGACTTTCATGAAAATTCTCCGTAGAATTCTTGGGAGAAACAACATTTATTCTAGGAATAAAGATCTACTGGGATAGATTTAAAGTTGTTACACTCTCTGAGAACTCGTACATTGAAAAATGTACGTGATCTGGTGTCTCACACACTTTGAGCATATGGAGTCACAAACAGGTCAATCCAAGAGATAGTCACTGGATTGATATTAAGAACATCCGTTAGTATCTTAGAGAACTAAGGATGATGTCTTAAACTATGGAGAATGAGAACTTGAAATGACTGGAATCACTACTGCAAGTTTCCTAACCGATAACAATAACGGTACTATACAGTTTGAATAACGGAATAGTAAGCTGGAAATCTTCCAAGCAAGATACTTTTACCGAATATGCAACAAATGTGG
Source organism: Zanthoxylum bungeanum (assembly GCA_019454045.1). NCBI lineage: Eukaryota > Viridiplantae > Streptophyta > Magnoliopsida > Sapindales > Rutaceae > Zanthoxylum > Zanthoxylum bungeanum. The sequence goes on from SKCR01006253.1 coordinate 1,827, forward strand.
GTTATTACTGCAGCTGAGGCAGTAATAGAAGCCATCTGGGTCAATATCAAATCTAATTAGATTACATATAGTTCTGTTAACAGATGAGCTAGGCATCAGCACATGCTAAAGAATTAATGGTCTCATCAACGATCCAGATATATACTTCGACTATTCATCTGATTCGTTCGGATCATACATCGTGGCGATGTGATGATCGAATAAATTGCATCAGATGATAATCATACAAATCCGCTGACGAAAGCCTTTCCTCAGCAGTTTGAGCGAACCGTACATAGTTTGGGTGTAAGACACTCGAGTGACTGGCTATAGGCCAAGTGGGAGATTGTTGGACAGTTATGACCCATAGAGTCACTATTTGTACAGATCATGGTGTTGTTGTACAAATTAACTATGTGACAAAGGAGATTGCACTCTTATCATTTGTGATTAGATCACCTAGATGTATAAATGATAGGAGGTCCCTATGATTAGTTCTGGATTGAGATGATATGAGACAATATCATTCCTCGAAGGATTAATCATTAAATATCCCTAGTCGTAGTATTATCGAGATTGGATATCGATAATGCGGAATAAACTAGTATTACACTTGTGCGCGTTATGTGAGATCATAACAGCATAGTTCTCTTATATTTGGGTATATGATACTCATGCAAGTGTAATATGAGGTTGTGTTTTACCGATGGTACGGAAAACAGCTTCGCTCTGGATAGACCCCTCGGAATTCCATTGGTAATATGATTATGTGTCTATGGAAGTCTGATATCAGGGTAGGTGTATTTGGTCTTAACCTGAGACTTGCATCGCTAATACTTGCAACAATCGATGTGCTTTAGTTTTGGTCGTCCAGGGCTTTAACTGATTCTGTGTACGCCTCTGCTGGGTATATTGAGAATCGTAGTGTATTGGGTGTGATGTCAAGACGGAAGTATCACTCCAGTAATAGTGGAGATGATGTCACGTAGGATACGGTACTAGTGCTCTTAAGTACTGCAGTCATCGGGATATTATGACTAGGTCATGTATATCCGATTATAGAGACTAGTTACCAGACATCTGCATGTGCTTCGTACGGGGCAGACACGGTTCCAGCCCCAAGCCTAGCACGTGACATCCGATACTGGATCGCAATACTCAATACTACGTATACTACGCCTGACATAGATTATATATTCCAGTAAGAATATTTCTGGAGAATTGGGTAGGCACGGTGCTTTGCTAGAAGCCAACCATGTCTTGTAAATCGGTAAGTACGTGGTATGAGATACGTACGTATTCGGATAATCCGATGACCGTATTTACTGCCAACTTATCCAAGGATCTCTTGGGTCGATTTCAAAGATTCACCGATGACAGTTGATTTCAATTAGAATTAATCTGGGATTAATTAAGAGAGTGAATTAATCTGGGATTAATTAAGAGAGAGAAAATTAATCTAGGATTAATTGAGGTATTATTTAATCTGGGATTAAATGTGTTCGGAAGAGAGAGAACGCGATTAATTTGGAATTAATCGGTAGAATAAATTTAATAGTTAAATTTGATTTTTCTATTTAATTTATTAGTATTGGCTAAAATTAATATATCAGATATATTAATATGAATTGGATTTAATACGAGCGAACGAATTAATTTAGAATTAATTCGTAAACGGCATTCGTAATATATATTTACGAGGCGTCGTCATTTAATTAAATTAGATTTAATTATTTAGCGACGGAAATTTGTTTAATCGGATTAAACGAATCCGATCCGCGGCAAACATTCGTAGAATCTATTTTAATTTTGAATTCAAATTTGGGGCCCACTTCACATGTGGTAGTTGGGAGGGTAGTTGGCATTTATGCCAAGCAATCCATTTTCCAACCACCTTGGAATGGTTTTGGCAAAACCATTTACCCAACCACCTTGTTAGGTGAAAATGGTAAATTGGCTTTTACCAAAACCCTTCTCTCTCTCTCATTTGTGTATGCTTCACACAAAACACACTTGGAACAAAATGAAAACCCTAGTTCATCATTTTGGGCGTGAGCTTCATGTCTTTTTCTCTTTGATTTTATTGCAAAATCAACAAAGCTAGCACATCATGGAATCAACTAAGGTGATAGGGAAACTAACTCAAGGGTTGGAATCATCACTCAAAGCTTGGATCTTGGAGATCTTCATTCACATATCAAAGCTTGGAATCAACAAAGGAAGGATCTTGGAAACCAACTCAAAGCTTGGAATCAACAAAGGAAGGATCTTGGAGATCTTCTTCTCAAAATTTTAAAAGCTCAAATCCATTCAATGTAAGTAATTCCGCAACTTATAATGAATTTATGAACACCTTTTCTTGTTTATTAGATCCTTGGCATGTTCTAGGAACACTAACAATAACCTGCAAACCTTGTTTGCTAGTTTTGGTACGACAAAATCGACAAGATGTTTTAAACATCCTCCAAAAGGTTTCCTTTTAAGGAAAATGATTTTCCCATTAAGCTGTCATATTTCATAAATGAAACATGCAGCTTTAGCAAGCATTATCCAAATGGATTTATCGTGGAAACATGTAAAAGATTTCGTCATAATCAACACAATGTTGATAACGATACCTTTCCGTTAAAAGCCTAGCTTTATACGTTGGTATGTTGCCATCCATGTATGTCTTCCTTGAAGACTTATATAGTACCTATAGGCAAAATGCCTTGCGGTACAACAACTAGTTTCCAAACATAGTTGTTTTACATGGATCCATTTATGACATTATGGCACTTTGCCATAATAGGGAGTAGATACCTTGTATCACTTCCTCATACGTAGTCAGTTGGTATTCCTCAATAAGATTGACATCTTTATGAGGTGAGATCAGAAACCTATACCCCAGGTTGTTTTCTGACTCTCTCCAACTTACGCGGTTCTTGTGTATTCGAAGATTACTGGTATAGTTTCATCATTGATGAACTATTTGTGTTCCATTAAGGAATGGGTGCCATGAATAGTATTACTCCAATCTTCATCGAGTTTTTCTATCCTCCCACTTACCACTGCATATAGGTATTCCTCTTAGGAAAACCGCATGGCGAGCAACAATTAAATTATTCTCTAGTGAGTTGTATAAGTACTATACTAATGATATCCCTAGGATAACCTACAATTTGGCACTTATCCAATTTGGGTTTTAGTTTGGTATCATCCAAACATATGCCTAGCATTCCCAAATTTTCAGGAATGTGAAACTTGGTTTCTTTCCTGTTCATATCTAATATAAAGTCTGTCAAATAGATTATTATGGAACCTTATTCTAAATAAGTTATGTAGTGTTAAAGCGTATCCGTTGGAGGAAATGATAGCTCAGAGCGACTCATGATTAACCTTATCATGTCCAACAAAATTCGGTTATTCCGTTCGGACACACTGTCAAAATGACGTGTTCCGGGAGGAGTCCTCAATGAAAGAATACTATACTCTTTAAAGTATATTAGAAACTTATTGCTTAAGTATTTTCATCATGGTCTAACTGTGACGATTTAATACTTTAGCCGATCTGTTTGTCTATTTCGTGTCGAAAACTTTAAAATTTTCCGATTTATGTCTCTAAAAGAGACACATAACCATAACGCGATGCCACATCCGTAAAGGTCATGAAATATCCATATCCACCTCTAGCCTAGCTAGACATGGGCCCACTTGCTTCACTATGAACGAAGGCTTACAGATCGGTGGCATTTACACTTTTACCAAGTAAATAGTGTTTTAGGCACTTTGCCCAATAAACTAGATTCGTAGACTTTATTTGAATATCATCAAATTAGACCTAGTACCCACTCTTCAAAAATGCGGATATACGACTCTTGTTTAATTATGTCCCAGACAACAATGCCACATTTAAGTTTCTTCTGATCAAATCAGTTTGAGCTATTTGTTTGTCATATTATACGTTTGAGATTTATTTATATTCAAAATATAAATACTGTTATTCACATATAATGTGTTTATCTCAATATCATCTTTATAAAATAAAACACTTTAGTGTTCTAGAATATAAAGGTTAATCCGCAACAGATTATACACTGATACAGAGATAATGTTTCTAGTCAAACTAGTTACATTATAACAGTTTCCTAATTTAAGTACATACCCGAAGGTAGTTCCTAAACTTAGGTATCTACGGTTAAAACAGCGACTTTCGTCCCGTTTCTGATTCGCAGATAAATCTCAATTGAAGTCAGTATTCTGCTCATAGCAGATTCTGAACATCAGTACATATTTATGTATCACACTAAGTATTTAAAATCTAATTTCAATACTAGTAATGAACATAATTATAACAAACATATTTGAAGTTAGAGCCTTGCTCGTCTTCAATTCCTTAATGTCTGCTTTGTCCAAATGGAAGTCACGCTTCCGCGATCCCGTTTGCCATTATTTAGGCAGACATTTTTGGGATATGTCCTTTATCTTCCCAGATGATTATAATGATTTTGCCTTTGCCCTTTTCCATACTCAGAAGCGTTCGGCCTAGCCTTGGAATTCTAGAATATCGAAATAAAGTGCGCCTTGCGCTACTTGCCATATTGCAAACTTTGGCTTTGTCTCCTTGAGAATAGCCATTATCTACTCTCCAAGAGTTAATTAATGCAATATAGTACTTCAAAGATTCTGAGAATAGATCTTTGAAGATCCTTCAATTTCTATATCATACTTTAAGGATCTAATCCTTAGTTCTGATTAAGAAATTAATGAGTCTATTGCGGCAAGCTTAATGGATTAAGCACTAAAGTTATCATCACATAAATCTTCCAAAGATTATACTCTACTATTTGCTTAACTCCGGGCTTAGGCCTAATATGTTATTTTATCAAATAAAGTAACTTATTAGTTTCCAGGACCATCCCGAAATATTATTCCCAATTTGAAAAATAAACCATTTAAATAAATTTTCCCTAGGATCATGTTTTAAATGTCAATCTTTCAATTATATCTTGATTTTAATAGTCCAACTATTTAATCAATTATTTCAGTACTATAAATTATAATGATTATTATAGTCCAACTATATAATCAATTATAATTGAATTGTTGAATACAGTCCAACTGTTTTATTAAAACAACAATTAAATATTAGTCCAACTAACATTTAATTTATTTGACGAATGATATTTGATTGAGCGCGTATTGCAATTAATTAAACGAATATTGCAAATTCAATTATTGCCTCCCACTATTTTTCGGCGAGCCTCTAACCCTCTGTCGAGTACTCGGGAATTCGTGTTTCCTAGTGGGATAGGATCCCGTTAAATATCACACAATCTTGACATTGGCCAACAAATTGTATGATAATTAACTAGGTAGATCTCTAAGATCAATTGGATCCAATCCAATTCCTAGATCCAGTAGGGGGACATCCAAGTCTGAAACATATATCTTATATATGCCAATATATCCAATATATTGCCTAACCTTTTTCCTCTGAATCAAATAAGCCTTGGCTTTGGCACAACAAACTTAGTGATCCCAGTCAAGCGTGACCCATTGACCATGGAAAGCTTCGTAATCAATGTCGATGGACAAGAAGTGATATTGACTTTGGCCAACAAATCACAACTTGGACAAGACACTGATATGGAATAAAGCTCTCTTGATTCAAACACATCCTCGACGGACAAAGGCCTTGACTTTGGCCAACAAGCCAATGCCAGTCTTAGATCTTGAGTAAGAATCACTCAATGGAAGGAAAAACGATTAATATTATTTGAGGGTTTTTCGCGTGCAAATTGGCAACCAATTTATTATCTTTGTTAAGGTCTCATCATCATACACCCTTAAACATGCATTCTAAATACATAATAAAGCACGTATAAATAAAATAATAATGATATGCGGATGAATACTTTACACATTGATCCTTGATCAAATCTCTCCTTTTCCTCTCTCCCGCTAGCACATGTATTACTTCTACCCGTTACACTACACTTCTACAGAAACCTCATTTACATTGAGGGGAATAGGTGAGAAGAGAAATACAAAGAGTATGGAGGTAAGAAGGCTGGACACGCAGGTCCAATTAATAAATTCCAAATTTATTACAACAATTTCTAAAATTGCCCTACCCATCTAATATCCATCCGATATACATTATTCATGCATCACAATCATGTATTCACACAAGCATGTTATCAATCAATTTAATCAAATTAATTAATCTGATAATTAGTGACCATCCAATGTTCAAACAAAGATTTGATTTTGCGCGAGTCAAACTCGTTTTGCGAACAAGTATTCAAAGTACGAATTCTTGAATTAAATTAAACTACAAAATTAAATCCAATTCAATTTGTATTTAATACTAATTCGCTATTTAATTCCAAATTAAATACTACACTTTATTAATGAACTTTTATGACTTAAATTCCAAATTTAATCGTTACGGGTCTCAAAGCCCGTTTAACATCCAACGTTTATTTAATTAAAGTCCAATGAGCTTTTAATTAATTTCTTAAGGCATGGATTTTTGGTCAACTCCGGTCAAACCCAATAACCAAAGCCCAATCAAGGAGTAACCCCATAAGCCTAGAAATCAATTTAGGCCCATTAGGCCTAATTAAATTTATTAAGGTCCATTAGTCGTATTTGGGCTTTATGGAAGCAGTTTTGGGCCCAATTGGATCCAACCAATTTGCCTAAACCTAACTTGGTACAACCAAGCCCAATAAGCCCAATAACAACTTTAAAAGCCCAATTTCCAAAATTAGCCCAACATAATTAAATTACAAAATTTCAATTTCACAATTTAATTACACAAAGTGTATTACATAATTAATTACCCAATTAACATTTCTAAAACATCAATTAGCCTAATTAATCATGCTCATTAACAACAAAACATGTCCAACACATTTTATCAAAAATCAAACCCATTTCATGCTCTTCAAGTCTCGGCAATGAGGTTAATTTTATGTCCAATTCTAATTCAATCCAATTAAATCCAATTAAACATTAAATCAACATTCCCAACATGATTCCAACTCATCCAATGAATCAAAATCAAAAAATTCGAAGACATTAGGGCAAGCATGACTTTCGGCCAAGCTAAGTCTTAGGGAAAAATTGATCCAACTCAATATTCATCAAATTGATCATGCATAACACCATGTTATCATCATTCAAGCATATGTCAACAATCAATTTCATCAAAACATGCTCAAATCATTTCTACTAAAATTTTACCCTAATCATGTTTCATTCTAAAATGGCTCAAGATATCATTGTTGGGTTTCTATTAAGTCCCAATGATCATTTTAAAGAAATGAAACAAGTGAATAAAACAATGAAATATGGCGGAATCATACTCACATTGAACGGCTTTGCGATGCGAAGAACAAAATCTTTTTATGCCATTTGAGTGATGCTCACGGCAATGGCCTCCATTTGTGCTCCATTTGTGTTCTTCAAGCTCCAAGCTTCATCAATGGATTCCAAGCTCAAAGGTGGGTTTCCCTATCAACTTGTATGCCTCTTTGTGTGCTAGCACTCTTGAAGATTTGCAACAAATCTTATATTTTTCTTCTTCTATTTTTGCCTAGCCAAAATTGGTGAGAGGAAGAAATTTGGCTCCATGGCCGAGAGTTTGAGAGAAGAGAGGAGGGAGAAGAAGTTGTTATTAGGTTTCCAAAACCTAATTAAAACATATACCAAAATTTGGTATTTACCTTTCAAAAAGGTTAACCAAAATTTTGGAGCCAAAAAGCAATAATGCTTTCCAACCACTTCCATCAAGTCACATCACTCATGAATAGTGACTGGTGTCAATCACTCAAAGTGAAAGACATCTATCACTTGATAGACGAATGATGTGACGCTAGATGTGACTTGCGATTTGACGCTTGATGTGATTTGCGAGCCGCACTCGAATTCGAAATGCGAATGCGCTCGTAAATAATCCCGGGCTCGGGTTCACTAATTCTAATTAACGAATTTTCTGTTGCGACGCAATTAAATGATTATGCCTAGCAAAATCACTATTCACGTCGCTAACGAATTAATTCTAAATTAATTCGTTCGCCCGAATTAAAATCTGATTTTAATTCCGCGTCGAAATCCAATTTCGTTTAATATATCGAATATATTAATTTATCGATTAATTCCAAATTAACTGTTCTTTCTCTTTAAATAATATTTTATCCCAGATAAAAATATCTCCGTAATTAATCCCAGATTAATTTTCTCTCTCATCTAATTAACCCCAGATTAATAAAGTGTGAGTCATACATCATCGGTGAATCTTTGGGAAGCGACCCAAGAGATCCCCGGATATGTTGGCAGTAAATACGGTCGTCGGACTATCCGAACACGTAAGTACCTAGTACTACGTTTTTACCGATTTACAAGACAAGGTTGGCTTCTAGCAAAGCGCCAGACCTACCCAATTCTCCAGAAACATGCTTACAGGAATAAGGGATCTATATCAGGCGTGGTATACATAGTATTGTGTATATCGATCCAGTATCGGATGGTCACGTGCAAGGCCTGGGGCTGCAATTGTGTCTGCCCCGTACGAAGTACATATCGGATCTCTGGTAACTAGTCTCTATAATCGGATATACATTACCTAGTCATAATATCCCGATAACTGCAGCATATAAGAGAACAAGTTCCGTATCCTACGTGATCATCATCTCCACTATAACTGAAGTGATACTACCGTCTTGACATCACACCCAATACACTACGATTCTCAATATATCCAGAAGAGGCGTACATAGAACCGGTTAAAGCCCTGGACGACCAAAACCAAAGTATATTGATTGTCGCAAGTATTAGCGGTGCAAGTGTCAGGTTAAGACCAAATACACCTACCCTGAATTCGAACTTCCATAGATACATAGTTATACTACCAATGGAATTCCGAAGGGGTCTATCCAGAGCGAAGCTGTTTCCCGTACCATCGGTAAATCACAACCTCCTATTACACTTGCATGAGTATCATATACCCAAATATATGAGAACTATGCCGTTATGCCCTCATAATACGCACAAGTGTAATACTAGTCTTTTACGCATTATCGATGTCCAATCTCGATAATACTCTGACTAGGGATATTTAATGATTTATCCTTCGTGGATTGATACTGTCTCATATCATCTCAATCCTGAAACCAATCATAAGGACCTCCTATCATTTATACATCTTGGTGATTTAATCATAAATGATAAGAGAGTAATCTCCTTTGTCACATAGTTAATTTGTACAACAACACCATGATCTATACAAATAGTGACGCTATGGGTCATAATTGTCCAACAGATACATACTTCGACTATTCATCTGATTCTTTCGGATCATACATCGTGGCGATGTGATGATCGTATAAATCGCATCAGACGATAATCATGCAAATCCGCTGACGAAAGCCTTTTCTTAGAAATTTGAGCGAACCGTACATAGTTCGGGTGTAAGACACTTGAGTGACTGGCTATAGGCCAAGTGGGAGATTGTTGGACAGTTATGACCCAAAGCGTCACTATTTGTACAAATAATGGTGTTGTTGTACAAATTAACTATGTGACAAAGGAGATTGCTCTCTTATCATTTGCGATTACATCACCTAGATTTATAAATGATATGAGGTCCTTATGATTAGATCCGGATTGAGATGATATGAGACAGTATCAATCAACGAAGGATTAATCATTAAATATCCCTAGTCAGAGTATTATCGAGATTGGACATCGATAATGCGTAAAAACTAGTATTGCACTTGTGCACGTTGTGGGAGCATAACGGCATAGTTCTCATATATTTGGGTATAGGATACTCATGCAAGTGTAATAGGAGGTTGTGTTTACCGATGGTACGGGAAGCAGCTTCGCTCTGGATAGACCCCCTCGGAATTCCATTGGTAGTATGACTATGTGTCTATGGAAGTCCGAAATCAAGGTGGGTGTATTTGGTCTTAACCTGAGACTTGCACCGCTAATACTTGCCACAATCAATGTACTTTGGTTATTGGTCGTCCAGGGCTTAACAGGCTCTGTGTACTCCTCTGCTGAGTACATTGAGAATCGTAGTGTGTTGGGTGTGATGTCAAGACGGAAGTATCACTCCAGTTATAGTGGAGATTATGGTCACGTAGGATACGGTATTGGTTCTCTTATGTACTGCTGTCATCGGGATAAAATGACAAGGTCATGTTTATCCGATTATAGAGATTAGTTACCAGAGATCCAACATGTGTTCGTACGGGGCAAACACAATTCCAGCCCCAGGCCTAGCATGTGACATCCGATACTGGATCGAAATACGCAATACTACGTATACTACGCCTGATATAGATCACCATATTCCTATGAGGATATTTTTGGAGAATTGGGTAGGCATGGCGCTTTGCTAGAAGCCAACCTTGTCTTGTAAATCGGTACAAACATAGTACTAGGTACTTACGTGTTCGGATAGTCCGACGACCGAATTTACTACCAACATATCTGGGGATCTCATGGGTCGCTTCCCGAAGATTCACCGATGACGTATGACTCGCATTTTATTAATCTGGGATTAATTACAGAGATATTTTATCTGGGATAAAATATCATTAAAGAGAGAAAACATTAATTTGGAATTAATCGATAAAATAATATATTCGATATATTATACGAAATTAGATTTCGATGCGGAATTGAAATTGGATTTTAATTCGGGCGACTGAGTTAATTTAGAATTAATTCGTTTGTGACGTGAATAATGATTTCGCTAGGCATAATCATTTAATTGCGTCGCAACGGAAAATTCGTTAATTTGGAATTAGCGAACCAGAGCCGGGGAGTGTTTGCGAGCACATTCGCCTTTCGAATTCGAGTACGACACGCAAATCACATCAAGCGTCAAATCAATCATCATCCAAGTGATGGATGTCTTGTCACTTTGAGTGATTGACAACCAGTCACTATTCACGAGTGATGTGAGTTGATGGAAAGCATTTGATGGCTTGAAAGACATTTAACATTATTTTATTAATGATATTTGACTTTCAAAAATTTGTGTATTAGATACACTTATTCCATAACAACAAAAGACAACACAACTCTCTTTCTCTTCATCTCTCTCATTCGGCCATGGGCTTTATTCTTCACTGGTTTCACCGCCAAAATGGAGGAGAAATGGGTGGGTTTTTGTGGCAAAAATCACCAAGTGCTAGCACACCATTTGAGTCATGCGAAGGTGATAGGGAACTAACTTCGTGAGCATGGAATAACCACCCAAAAATCTTGGAGCTTGGACGCAAATGGAGAGTCCAAAACAGTGGACTGTCGTGAGCTACATGGAGGGCAGAAAATGATTTTTTTTCTTCATCGTATCACCTCAATCGCTCGATGTAAGTATTCTGCAACTTCTCGTTGTATTCGCATGTTAATTCATAGCTTTAATCGATCATTGGGACCGTAGATTTCCCAACAAATCTTTCAATTTTATCTTGATTTTAATAGTCCAACTATTTAATCAACGATTTTGGTACGATTTATTATAATGATTACTATAGTCTAACTATATAATCAATTATAAATAAATTGTTTGAATACACTCCAATTGTTTAATTAAAACAACGATTTAAATATCAGTCCCACTAACATTTAATTTATTTGACGAATGATATTTGATATGAGCGCGTATGGCAAGTTATTAAACGAATAATGCAAATTTAATACTTGCCTCCCACTATTTTTCGGCGAGCCTCTAACCCTCTGTCGAGTACTCGGGAAACCGTGTTTCCTAGTGGGCTAGGATCCCGTTAAATGTCACACAATCTTGACTTTGGCCAACAAATTATATGATAATTAACTAGGTAGATCTCTAAGATCGATTGGATCCCATCCAATTCCTAGATCCAGTAGGGGGACATCCAAGTTTGAAACATATATCTTATATATGCCAATATATCTAATATATTGCCTAACCTTTTTCCTCTGAATTAACTAAGCTTTGGCTTTGGCAAAACAAACTTAGTGATCCTAGTTAAGCGTGACCCATTGACCATGGAAAGCTTCGTAATCAATGTCGATGCACAAGAAGTGATCTTGACTTTTGCCAACAAATCACGACTTGGACAAGACACCGATATGGAACAAAGCTCTCATGATTCAAACACATCCTCGACGGACAAAGGCCTTGACTTTGGCCAACAAACCAATGCCAGTCTTGGATCTTGAGTAAGAATCACTCAATGCAAGGAAAAACGCTTAATATTATTTGAGGGTTTTTCGCGTGCAAATTGGCAACCAATTTATTATTTTTGTTAAGGTCTTATTATCATACACCATTAAACATGCATTCTAAACACATAATAAGGCGCGTATAAATAAATAATAATGATATACGGATGGATACTTTACACATTGATCCTAGATCAAATCTCTCCCTTTCCTCTCTCCCGCTAGCACAAGTATTTGCTTCTACCTGTTACACTACACTTCTAAAGAAACCTCATTTACATTGAGGGGAATAGGTGAGAAGAGAAATAGAAAGAGTAAGAAGGTAATAAGGCTGGACACGCAGGTCCAATTAATAAATCAAATTTATTACAATAATTTCTAAAATTGTCCCACCCATCTAATATCCATCCGATATACATTATTCATGCATCGCAACCATGTATTCACACAAGCATGTTATCAATCAATCTAATCAAATTAATTAATCTGATAATTAATGACCATCCAATGTTCAAACAACGATTTGATTTTGCACGAGTCAAACTCGTTTTTACGAATAAGTACTCAAAGTACGAATTCTTGAATTAAATTAAACTACAAAATTAAATCCAATTCAATTTGTACTTAATACTAATTCGTTATTTAATTCCAAATTAAATACTACACTTTATTAACGAACCTTTACGACTTAAATTCCAAATTTAATCGTTACGGGTCTCAAAGCCCGATTAACATCCAATGTTAATTTAATTAAAGTCCAATGGGCTTTTAATTAATTTCTTTAAGGCGTGGGCTTCGGCAACCAAAGCCCAATCAAGGAATTACCCCCATAAGCCTAGAAATCAATTTAGGCCCATTAGGCTCAATTAAACTTTAAAGGTCCATTAGTCGCATTTGGACTTTATGGAAACGGTTTTGGGCCCAATTGGATCCAACCAATTTAGCCTAAACCTAACTTGGTACAACCAAGCCCAATAAAGCCTAATTACAACATTTAAAGCCCAAATCCAATTTAAGCCCATTTAATTAAACACAAAAAATTCCAAATTTCTTATTTAATTAAACTAAAGTGTATAACATAATTAATTTCCCAAATCAATATTTCCAAAATACCAAATTAGCCTAATTAATCATGCTTACCAACATTAAATCATGTCCAACAAAATTTAACAAAAATCAAACCCATTTCATGCTCTTGAAGTCTCGGCAATTAAGGGGATTTTATGTTCAATTTCAAATCCAATCCAATTGAATCCAATTCAACATTAAATCAACATTCCCAATTGATTCCAACTCATCCAATGAATCAAAAATCAAAAAATCACCAAGACATTTAGGGCTATGTCTCTCGGCCAAGCTAAGATTTTGGGGAAAATTGTTCCAAACAAATTTTCATCAAATGATCCAATCAATCTTCAATTAAAACACATTTAAGCATACTCAATCATCCAATTTCATAAAATCATGCTCAAATACATTTACCCAACTTTAAACCCTAAGTCAAAGTTTCATGCTTTTAATCGCTCTGATACCATTGTTGGAGTTCTTGTTGGACAATTATGACCCATAGCGTCACTATTTGTATAGATCATGGTGTTGTTGTACAAATTAACTATGTGTGACAAAGAGATTGCACTCTTATCATTTGTGATTAGATCACTAGATGTATAAATGATAAGAGGTCCCTATGATTTGTTCCTGGACTGAGAATGATATGAGACAGTATCAGTCCACGAAGGATAAATCATTAAATATCCCTAGTCAGAGTATTATCGAGATTGGACATCGATAAATACTTAAAAGACTAGTATTACACTTGTGCGCGTTGTGAGGGCACAAAGGCATAGTTCTCATATATTTGGGTATATGATACTCATGCAAGTGTAATAGGAGGTTGTGTTTTACCGATGGTACGGGAAACAGCTTCGCTCTGGATAGACCCACTCGAAATTCCATTGGTAGTATGATTATGTGTCTATGGAAGTCCGAAATCAGGGTAGGTGTATTTGGTCTTAACCTGAGACTTGCACCGCTAATGCATACGACAATCAATATACTTTGGTTGAGGTCATCCAGGGCTTTAACAGGTTCTGTGTACGCCAATTCTGGGTATATCGAGAATCGTAGTGTGTTGGGTGTGATGTCAAAACAGAAGTGTCACTCCAGTCATATGGAGATGATGGTCACGTAGGATACGGTACTGGTTCTATTAAGTGCTGCAGCCATCGGGATAATATGACTAGGTCATAGTTATCCGATATAGAGACTAGTCGCCAGACATCCGATATATGCTTCGTACGGGACATACACAATTCCAGCCCCATGCCTTGCACGTGATCATCCGATGCTGGACAGAAATACGTAATACTACGGTATACTACGCTTGATATAGATCCTTTATTCCTGTAAGGATATTTTCGGAGAATTGGGTAGGCATGGCGCTTTGCTAGAGGCCAACCTTGTCTTGTAAATCGGTACAAACATAGTACTAGGTACTTACGTGTTCGGATAGTCCGAAGACCGAATTTACTGCCAACATATCCGGGGATCTCATGGGTCGCTTCCTAAAGATTCACCGATGACGTATGACTCGCACTCTAAATTAATCTGGGATTAATAGCAGAGATATTTTATCTGGGATAAAATATCATTAAAGAGAGATAACGGTTAATTTTGAATTAATAGAGAAATTAATATATTTGATATATTAAATGAAATAGGATTTCGACGCGGAATTAAAATTAGATTTTAATTCGGGAGAACGAATTAATTTAGAATTAATTCGTTAGCGATGTAAATAGTGATTTCGCTAGGCATAATCATTTATTACGACGCAACGGAAAATTCATTAATTTAGAATTAGCGAACCCGAGCCCGAGATTATTTGCGAGCGCATTCGTATTTCGAATTCGAGTGCGGCACGTCAAATCAAGCATCAAATAGCTAGTCACGTCAAACGTCAAATCACTTGTCACTTTGAGTGATGTGACTTGACAACTTGATGGATTGAGTTATGTTAGTGGTTGGGGCTTTAATGGTTTGACTTTAAAAGCCAAATGCACATGAAATGCATTTGAAATTCAAATGTGTGTATTTAATACACAAATTTGGAACAACCAAATGCATAACTCTCTTTCTCTCATCTCTCTCATCTCACGCCCAAGGGGCAAAATGCTCACTGCATTTTCTGTCAAAATGCCCAGCAGTAGGGAAGCATAGAGTTGGGTTTTTGTGGCAAAAATCGTAAGTGCTAGCACACTACGAGACATGCGAAGGTGATAGGGAAGTTCACCCATGAGCCGGGAATCGTTCGACGAAGCTTGGAGCTTGACGAAGATGACCAACGAAGGCCAAAACAGTGAGCTGCGCACAGCCCACTGCCGAACTAGTGAGGAGGTAGTAAGTTCGTTTTTGAAGTTTCGTTGCTTGCCGCATCGCTCAACCGATCGATGTGAGTATTCCGCAACTTCGTCGATTGTTATTCGCACATTGTTTCATACTTATTATCCATCCTGGACCTTAATAGAAACCAACAATGGTATCAGAGCAAGGTTTGAGCATGAAATGTTTAGGGCTTAAAATTTGGGTAAATTGATTTTGAGCATGAATTTGTGGAATTGGATGAATGAATATGCTTAAATGTGTTTGAATTGAAGTTTGATTGGATCAATTTCAAGAAAATTGATTTGGAATAATTTTCCCCAAATTTTCTATGTTGGCCGAATGCCTTAGCCCTAAAATGTCTTGGTGATTTTTTTTATTTTTGATCATTGGATGACTTGAATCAATCGGGAATATTGATTTAATGTCGAATTGGATTTAATTTGATTGAATTCGAATCGGACATAATGACCGGCGTAAACACACACGTATAACGCAAGCGTACATATCGTTCAAGTAGTATAAAAAGTATCGATCCCACGAGGACTTAATATCTAAACTATTAATTTTATGAAGTCAAATGATTACTAGTATCTAACAGGTTGTTTAATTGATTTGAAATGGCGACGATTCTAAATTTAAAGACAAGTAAATAAAATTGTTCGAAAGTAGATTTTAAGAAAATTCAATATTAAAAACTATTTAGGGTTGTGATTTCTTTGCAATATCATTTTAAAGATGAAGTGGTTATCTTATAGTTGGGTAAAATATTGATTTATTAACCTGGAACACTAAATTATGTAAAAGCCTATTCCGATGGTCAATTACAAATACCTAGTATAATCCAATTGAACCATATGTCTATGTCAACCAAATTACCTAGATTCATTAAGATTAAGTTCCAATTATGGCTACCCCCGCCCGACAGGTATATTCCTATCTTGTAAGGAAATCTATTAAAGGGTTATCTATCCTCAAGGAAGATCGTGGGCTATTGAGTCTGAGGTCTTAAACTTAAAATCCCTATGTCTAGTTCATTTTAAGTTTGCCTAGTCAATTTAATTAATGGCCAGTTAATTAAAAAGTATTAAGTTTAAGACTCAATAAATAAATCTTTATATTACCCAAACTATAATCTAACCTCTTATAAACCGGTAATATTGAAATTCATCACAACCCTAGATAACTAATTTAGTTACAACAAATAACTAGGGCTAGTAAAAACTTGAAAATAAAAGACATAAAGTAAAAATGCGATAAAGTAAATACTGAAAAGTAAATTATAATAAAACAAATGCTAAAGTAAAAGGAATTACTTTTACTACTACTAATTTAGATATCTCCCATAAAATAATATATACACTTGTGATAATATTACCAACCGACCAATTTGGCGGTATCCTGATTAAGTCAAATTAAGTCCAACCAGCCATTAAGGCGGTAATATTTGTCAATAACCAGCCATAAAGGCGGAACCAAAATTAAATTACCAACCGACCAATCTGGCGGTATCATTGATTAGTCAGGTTTAAACCATATTAAAATTAATTACCAACCGACCAATATAGCGATATCCTTTTTAAGTCAAATTTTAAATAGTGAATATATTATTTTTAAGGGAGATTAATCTAAATAGAAATAGTAAAAGAATTACCTTTCACCCTAGCTGGGGAAGTTACCTCATCAGGGTGAATAGTAAAAATTGTAAAAAGTAAGAAAGTAAATTACTATTATTACAGAACGTAATTAAAATTATTACAAAACTAAAAACTAAAAATTAAACGAAACTTAGAGAGAGAAGAACTCCCTATTTACATAAAAGAAATGGGAGAAAATGGTACAACAAAATCTGAAATCTCGAGCTCAATTTATAGGCGCGAATAGGCTTCGGGCGTCGCGATGGCAAGGCCTTTGGCGTCGCTACGCCAGCTTCTGTCGATGTGGCAAGCTCTGGTTCGTCGGTTTGCAGATTCTGGATAAACTGATAAGGTGACACATGGCGAGGTGGTTGGGCTTCAATTATCGTGACACGTGGCGGTTTCTGATTGGTCGATGAGATTCTTATCCGCCACGTGTCAGATAAGGATTAGATATTCAATGATTGATGCTGACGTGGCGGTGACGTGGCGACACGTGGGAAAGAGACTGTCAGCACCATAGGATTGTGACATGTGGCACTTCTTAATTGGCTGATGATGACGTGGCGGTGAGGTGGCAGTTTGACTTGGTCAACCTGGTAATGTGGATTATGATGTGGAAATGACATGGAGTAACACGTGGCACATGTGGCGATGGTGACTGTCGGCACCGTAGGATTGCGACACGTGTCACGACGCATGTTAGCAGATCGGCTGTGATGGTGACACGTGGCACGGCGCACGTTAGCAAAGTCAAACTTTTCTCAGATTCTGATTTGTGGACCCGGCGCACGTTAGCACTGTTCGGCGCATGTTAGCACTGTTCGGCGCATGTTAGACGTCGCGATGTTGAAGGTCTTGGCGTCGCGACGCGGGAAATTACCAAAATGCCCTTTTCGTCCAATTTTCACTATTTTGGCCAAAATCACCTCCAGAATGTCCTGAAACTTTATTTATCTACAAAATAACACCAAACACATCAAAACGTTCACAAAACTCAAGAAACTATACAAAATATTTGGTTAAATGAGTGAGAAATATTGATATAAATACCACTCATCACACCCCCAAACCTAACATTTTGCTAGTCCTCAAGCAAAACATAGAGTAAAATAACATAAATAAATTAACTAAGCCACTTTCGTAGAGATCACTGTTGCATTTAGCATATGCAACAAGCCTTTAAACCCCTAGGTGTCCCTAGTGGACGAGTTGTACTCTCGTGAGGGTTTACAGCAATGATACCCACAAACATTTTACAAAAGTAAAAACTTAGTTAAAACTAATGCACACAAAAGCAAAAAGACAAGAGAAAAGAGAATAAAGAAGTTAGTGACTATTCAAGTGAAACTTCTACTCCAAGTTACTGTTTTGTTTCATTCTAAATTACTGATTAAGTAAATTCTCCGATTATATTTACCATTCTCCATATACACAGCCAGCATAATATTAATCAACTTCATTTTTGCCCACAACATTCACAAGTATAGTTGATAAGAGAGTAATAATTTTGTCCTAAAGTTTTATCAGATTTCACACCTTTTTGTAGCAATGGAATAATTTTTCTAATTTTTCTGATTTTTTCTTTGAATTTTTTTTATTTATATACAATACCTTCCGTCTATGTAGCGAGTGTTGGGTCGGTGGCTCCCAAACCAGTTGGCTTTAGGGCACCAAGTGTTAAGACACCCCTACGAACTTAATTACTCAGACTTCAGATATATATATTTTTGCAGCATCTTTGATCCATGTAACGAGCTTTGGGCCAGTGACTCCCAAACCAGTTGGTTTTAGGGCACTATGTGTTAAAACACCCTTACAGACATAATAACTCGGATCTCGGACGTTTTTTTTTTTTTTACTCCATCACTTTTTAAGATGCTTCCTCCAATTGAACTAGAGCACTGAATATTACAAACTTTTCAATTTTAGCTCATGTCTGTATGTTACTATGCATATTGATAATACCTGCCAACTGAGCATATGAAGATCAATTTTAGTCCGTTTTATGGAGAATTTACAAATTAAATAATTCAAAAGGAAATAAACAAAAATTAACTTGTTTCGAAATAGGTTTGAGATACGTCTCAGGAGTAGAAATTCCTTACTCAGCTATCTCTTACCAATTTCACCCTTTTAGTCAAAATAAAAACCCAAAAACACAAAATATTTTTGTAATTTTTTAAAAAATTTCAATTTTTTTGTATTTTTCGAAAAATTTTGGACTAAAAATAAAAAGAACACACAAACTAAAAACAAGGTACTGATCAACTAATTCCCTCCCCCAAACCTAAATGAGACATTGTCCCCAATGTCTTAAACAGCAGAAGAAGAGTTTAGAAGATAATACCTGGTTAGCTGAAATTCTACAAGAAATTAAAGGTTATGATCCAGATTAATCCTACGCCTCTTACCACGATCGTCCTCGGACCAATTTATCTTTGAAAGGATAGGGTCAACTCGTGGTTCATAGGCTATGAGTTGGTCTATTAGATCCGGAGCAGTTCTGGCAGTAAATAGGAGTTCTTTCAAAGGTTTCGACACGAACCCATTTCTCCGAGCAACATCAAGAAACACACAAAGAAAATCATAAAATCCATCAATGTTGAGTAGTCCAATTGGTTTCTGATGTATGTTCAGGTTCGCCCAAGATAGTACTATAAAAATTTCCTCCAATGTGCCCAAGCCACCTGGCAAAGCAATAAAAGCATCAGCACGGTTAATCATTTCCACTAATGGTTCAGACATACCTGGCACGATTAGTTCCTCTCTGTTTGATGGTTCAATAAGATTTGCTTCTGCCAAGGGTTTTGGGATGATTCCCAAAACGTGACTGCCTCCTTCTTGTGCAGCCTTTGAAACGATCCCCATAAGTCCAAGATTTCCTCCGCCATATATTAAGTGCATATTCCTTGCAGCTAAGACTCGACCCAATTCATGTGCTGCTTCTATGTATTGTGGTTTAGTACCAACACTACTACCGCAAAATACACAGATGTTTTCAACTCGTCTTCTTGAAGTGGCTTCCATTTTTTTATGTATTTCTTTCTCAACTCTGGATGTCTTCAAAAGTGCAATGACGGGCTGAATTTATAGTACCTGAAAAGGGTGAGTAAAAATAGCACAAGTATCTTCCAGAGGACGATTAGTAGCGAAATAATATCGTGATAGTCAAAAAGGTCTGGATCCTGTCGGAGAAAATAAAAGAAAAAACAAAACAAATTACAATTATTAGGAAAAAACAAAGAGATATAATATTTACAAGAAAAGTAGCGGCTTGATCGACGTCTATGCGTCAGGGAAAAACTTCCCATCCAATTTTCTTATAAATTGGCAAACAGGGTCTTTTTGAGTCAGATTCCCGAGACTTAACAGTTGTCTTTCTTTTTGAAATTGTGTATGTAATTTACGAATGGCTATATGAACATATCCACTGGGATGCGTCTCAAGAGTTGAAGATATTTCATCTACAGACTCCTTACTCAAGCCATCCCTAATGAATTTAATTTTGTCTTCGCGATTATCAGACACCATTCCTAAAGAGCGACAACGAGTATTGCAATTAAATCGTGCACATTTGAAACAAACACCCATTTGCTTAGCTCTACGTTTCTTTGCATAGGTGCTTCTTCCAAAACCAGGCAGATGTGAAATAAAAGAGTCAGAAGACTCACCTGCCAATCAGACTCGTGCTTCAATTACCCAATGAATATCATTAGGAATACCATGGATTGTCAATAACCTCATCCGTTCTAAGCGAGTTTTGTAGACTTTTATCAGAGATTTTTGAGGAAGAGAAGGAAATTGGTTGTGAAGATTTGCGAGAGCTTCTTCCATCTTGAAATGTCGTAATCTGCAAAAACTAAACTCAAAAAATTAAATCACTCCAAATCACAATATATACAAGATTTTCATGGTTTGCCTCCCTGCGAGCGCTAAGTTTAAAGTCGTCAGCCAGACTTGACTTCTCGAACGTTAGGCTGGATCTGAAAGCGTGACACTTTCTTTTTGTCGCTCAAATAATTCTCCCCAGTAGTGTTTGACACGCTGACTGTTAACCCTGACTGTGTTGTTGGTGTTAGGATCCAGTAACTCAACAGCTCTTTAAGGTAAAACCTGAGTGATCACAAATGGACCTGACCACCTAGATTTTAACTTTCCAGGGAAAAGTTTCAACCTCGAGTTGTACAACAACACCTGCTGCCTTGGTTCCAACTTTATGTGCACTATTTTTCGGTCATGCCATTTTTTGGTCTTTTCCTTGTACAATCTGGCATTCTCATAAGCCTGTAAGCGAAATTCCTCCAATTCGTTGAGTTGGTGAAGTCTTTTCTCTCCTGCTGCTTGTGAATCAAGATTCAACTTCTTCAGTGCCCAGTACGCCTTGTGCTCGAGTTCAACTGGTAGATGGCACATTTTCCCAAACACCAATTGATATGGGGACATACCAATGGGTGTCTTGTAAGCTGTCCGGTAGGCCCATAATGCATCATCTAGTTTTGTTGACCAGTCCCTCCTTGTTGATCCAACGGTCCTTTCTAGGATTCTCTTGATCTCCCTGTTTGAAACCTCAACCTGTCCATTTGACTGTGGATGGTAAGCAGTGGCAACCTTATGAGTAACTCCATATTTGGATAGGAGTGCATCGAAGTATCTGTTGCAGAAATGAGAGCCATCATCACTGATAATTGCACGAGGTGTTCCGAACCGAGTGAAAATGTTCTTTTTTCAGGAATTTGATCACCACTTTTGAATCATTTGATGGTAGTGCAATTGCTTCAACCCATTTGGAGACGTAGTCTACAGTAACCAGGATGTACAAGTTTCCGAATGATGGAACAAAGGGTCCCATGAAATCTATACCCCACACATCGAATATTTCCACTTCTAGAATGTTTTGTAACGGTCATTCGTTTCTCCTGGAAATATTTCCCATTCTCTGGCACCTGTCACATTGAAAAGCAAAAAGATAAGCATCTTTAAAAAGAGTGGGCCAGAACAAACCTATTGTAGGACTTTGGCTGCAGTTTTATTTCCGCTGAAGTGTCCGCCATATGATGATGAATGACAGTGCTGCAAAACACTGTTGATTTCCTCCTGTGGAACACATCGTCTCAATAATTGATCAGCACACCGTTTGAACAGGTACGGTTCATCCCAGACATAGTGCTTGACTTCTTTGAAGAACTTCTTCCGTTGCTGAGTTGTCCATTCCAACGGCCATTTTCCTTTTTTTTTTGGATAAGGTAAGTATTATAACCAAAAGAAAAACTATACAAGAGCAAAGGGGCATCCCCCAGGATCTAGAGAGGACATGCCCTCCTAGAAGAAAGCCAAACGGCTACAAGAGATCAACTAAAGATGTCATCGGGCAAGTGCCACGAAAGGTGAAGCCATTTATTGTCATAAGATGGATTCACCTTACGTAAAGAACTAACACGATTCCGAACATCAAAAACAATATCATATAGAAGAATAGAAACTGGCCTAAGAGGCATATCATGAGTGCGAGCATTCCTCTCCCTCCATATATGGTAAACTGACGCTGCAAAGGACAGACGAACCAGAAGATGATATAAAGAGGCACCGGAGAACTGACAAAGCCACTCAACAGTTTGGCGCCAATCTCGACAGCTCCAATCTAATCCACACATGGCTAGCACAGACGACCAAACCCTCGATGAAAAGAGGCACTGAAATAAAAGATGATCGATGTCCTCACTCGAACAACCACAAAGGATACACCGCGAGCATGAGGATATACCAAATTTCATCAGACTGTCCTGAGTACAAAGGCCTCCCTGAATAGACATCCAAAGAAGAAAAGAATGGCGGGGAATAGATTTCCGGAACCAGACAACTCGGGACCAAGGCATCTCGGGTCTCCTTGACCTCAAAGCATTCCAGGCACTATCCACAAAAAATCTCCCATGTCTATCATCCTCCCAAACCAGCACATCCTCCCTCAAACTAGAAGGAGACGGAAGGTGAGTCTGAGCCAAATCAACAAGAGCAGCAGATCTAGAAGGGGGCCAATGCCAAGTAGAATCAGAGATAATGGAAGCAACTGTCGCCATCCTATCCAAGCCAGAATCATAAATCACTCTCTCGCCCAACGAGTCCTCAATCGGGCCTACAGGATGCC